>BMAO01039282.1:0-81641 GCA_019973975.1 Trichonephila clavata | reverse complement strand
ATAACTCGGCGGCTAGCTCAAATAATTTTTAATTGGTGGTACATTCTAATTGAGCACGGTTACAAATACATAAAAACAGGGAAATACTATAAAAATACAAAGGGGTTTGCGCGGGAGGACATTGGCACATCCTTTCTTCCCGAGGTGGCAGGCTGACTGGTTAAGTGTTCACATGGCCAGGAGAGGGCGCTCTATTACCATTCGTTACACTCCCCCTCTGGTTCCTAGGTATCGTCCTCGATGAGGAACCAGCAGAGTTGTCTTTCCTGGGTCTTTCCTTTTTCTGAGAGGCATCACTGGAGTGGCGTCCTTGTCTATGGATGGACGAAGAGCAGATGAATAATAAGGTCCGAGAACCTCATGTGGGTTGTTTGGATTTGCCACTTCATAAGTCGTCGGAGAGCGTTGAGTCACAATAATATAAGGCCCATCTCTTTTAGGCATGAATTTAGCTGTTTTCTTTCGGGCAGCATTGTTAAGGGGGTGAAGGGTTACCCAGACCTTATCACCTGGATGATACAAGGGACTGGACGATGTCTTTTATCATAGAAGGCCTTTCGCTGATCTTGTTTCTCTTCAATTCTTGGTTTTGGAATCAAAACAACGGAGAGGCGTACGGAGACTCGCATTCTACTACGATGCCTTGTTGCAGCAGAGAATCTAGCTCTTTCTTCAACAGCTTCTTCCTTGCTGGATTCATCGGTAGGGAGGCACTGGAATTGGTGGGTTGTTTTCAGTGTTGATGCTATGTTCGATAAATGGAGTAGCTTCTCCCCCTACTTCGAAGATAGAGTGATGATTTTTAAGCAAGCTATGAAGTTCCACATGCTGAGAACCAGGGAGTTCTTGTCCTTCATCTTCCCGTAATTGACAGTTTTTTATCGCCACAGGAAGTACATTAACAGATGTACTCTGGTAAGGCGTTACGAAATTGTACGATTTTCGGAATCGTCACAAAAAGTCCAACAGTTCTTTCTGAAATTTAGTACTATTCCAGCATTTTTGAGAAAGTCAACTCCAAGTAGAGTGGAGTTGTTTTTGGCATCAGGCAAAATAATGAAGGGGGTTTTAAACTTTCTGCCTTCCAGAAGGACGTTTTGAAATGTACGTAGAACTTCTTTCTGAGTAACGATTCCATCAGCAAAGGATAGGGATATGACTGTCTCTCAAAAGCAGCTCCTTGTTGCCGAAGGATACTGTAAAGAGTTTCTCCTGCAATCGAATGACTTGCACCACTGTCCGCAAATGCAGTTCCTGAGACTCCATTTATGCTGATCCTAAGTACAGCATTTCTGTTGGAAGGAGAGAGACTGTTGACTCGCAGAATTCCAAAGTGAGCTGGATCACCCTTTGAAGGATTACAGTCAGGGCATTTTGATTTGATGTAACCGGGCTTTCCACATCCATAGCAGGACAGAGGAGTTCGACTTTCAAATTGCGAATGCCCTCCAAATGGTTTCCTTGGTGCTTCCTTTGCCTTATCCCTCGTTCTTATACTGCTTTGTTTATTTGTTTTTGAGGGGAAAGAAGTTCTTCTTACGTCTGGTAAAACTTTATGGTTCGAAGTCTTACCTCGAGCAATTTCATAATCGTCTAATTTTCGTACTAGCTCTGATGAGCTTTTAATATCTCCCCAGATATCCACGAAGTGTTCTTTAACGTCCCTTGAAACTCTTCTCTTAAGCTGATCGGTAAGAACCAAATCCTTAAGGGAGTTAAAGTCTTTCACTTCTAGGCTATGTAGCCATTCTTCTAAGTAATTGTTTAGCTCAAACGCGAAGTCCTTCCACAGAGCTTCGGGTTGTTTTTGATGAGTACTGAACTTAATTCGAAACGATTCAGCACTCAACTTGAATCGTTGGAGCAACACTTGCTTAATGTGCTGGTAATTTCCTAATTTCTCCTTAGGTTCCCGCAAGATAATATTGGAAATATCAATAGGTAACACTGGTAGAAGGTGTGTTACATAATCGACTTCCCCTATGTTAACTTGCTCACACTGTCTTTCAAATATTTTTAGATAGGTGGAAATGTCTGAAGTTTCCACAAATCTGGGTATGAGGTGCTGGATATTTATTTTCTCTGCGGCAGCACTAGTGTTAGTTGAAGAAGTGGCAGTTATGCTTAACTTCATGCGTTCTAGCTCTAAATTCAGTTCGTCTCGTTTTCGTTTGTATTCATTTTCCTCCTTCACCTCACGTTCTGCCTGAACCTCGTGTTAATAATGGTTTCTAGAAGAGTTTTAGTAAACTGTTCATCGTAGTCTTTCGAAGTAATGATTAAATTTTTAAAATGTATTATTTTCATTATTTCTCCTACTTCGAGGCCCAATTCTGTAGCTAGTGTTTTTAAGTCCTCTTTGCGCGCTTTAGCAAGATACGCCATTGTTTTAACTTTTGAGGGGGGGGGGAATTGTCAATTATAAAATCCGACAGCCACAAATTAAATGCAGTTAATTTAGTTTTAAAATAGTTAACCTTTATAACTGAGCATCAACTAATCACTAAAATTATAAGAATTGGATATTCGAACACAATACTATTAAAAAATAGGATACAAAATCTAAACTTCGAAAACAAATGAAAATTCAGATAAACAGAAATTCTGATGCACTTAGCGAAAACAACATATAAACTACTCCTTTGCAGGAATAAAAATACTGTTTTGTAGATATTTGACTGAATGCAAAAATTTAGCTTTGAAAGTAAAAATAATTAACATATAAAAGAAATTCTGATGAAATTCAAAATCAAAACAAAACCTATGCATGAATCTTTTAAATAAAAAAAAAATACTTTTCTACTATACTTTTTGTTAACAAAAAAAGAAAATAATTTCTTTCATTTAATTCACATATATTTTATATATGAACAAAATTCTTCAGTATAGTTGAAAATAAAACACAATTTCATAACACTAAAATTCAATAAAAGATCAAAATGAATCAGAAACAAAACAAAAGAAAAGAAACTTAGCTGATGCTCCATGAAGACGAATGCAATCCAAAGTTTCTAATTTCCCGGTAGGAAATATAAATTTTCTAGTAATCCGAAATTTTCTTCGTAGCCGGTAGCTACAATTTCAGAAATTACTTTTTAAACTTCTTCATGAACTAGCAGTTCAGAATATTGAAGATAACTTTGTTAGACTAATAGTCATATTAAAATTAAATAATTATTCGGGCCGTAAGTTGGGCGACATTTTTATAACCGATACTCAAAAATAACTCCGGCGGCTAGCTCAAATAATTTTAATTGGTGGTACATTCTAATTGAGCACGGTTACAATTACATAAAAACAGGAAAATACTATAAAAATACAAAGGGGTTTGCGCGGGAGGACATTGGCACATCCTTTCTTCCCCCGAGTCGGCAGACTGACTGGTTAAGTGTTCACATGGCCAGGAGAGGGCGCTCTATTACCATTCGTTACAAAAGTTATATATTTTTAAAAAATGAAAGTTTCCAATCGTCTTCATAATGGAGAAAGAACAACACATGTTGCTAAATTTAATTCCTCAATTGAAGCCACCTTAAGAAAAAGATGACTCAATTAGAAAAAGGGGAATAACTGGATCTTCTGCGAGTATGAGCATAGCTATATGCGTAAGAGATGTTTCAATGGAAAGGATGGAAAAAACACGAATGATACAACTAAAAGACACCTCTCTGAAGCGGATTCCAGTGGATGCCAATACAACTAAAAATTAGTCTTATTTTAAATTGAAATAAATGACTGAATTAGGCTCATTTTTTAGTTTGTTTTCGAGTTGCGTGTTTTCCTAGGAACCTATCTTCCATGTAAATCGAGTGGCCGCGTAGCCTAGTGGTCATAGTCACGGACTCGTGGGTGGCCGCGGTAGCCTAGTGGTCATAGTCACGGACTCGTGGGGGCTGCGATAGTCTAGTGGCCAAGGTAACGGACTCGTGGCCGGTGTGGCGTGAGGTCGAGCGCAGTGCCGTTAAATCTGTCGAGAGCTCAAACGTCCTCCCGTTGGTGTGGTGTGGTAGTTAGGAGAGGCGGGTGCCAGCTCAAGTGTGGTCCTCGTCACTTGATCATGGTTCAAAATGAGGAGATCCGTCTCCAAAAGCCCTCGTGTAGCTGAACAGTGCGACGTTAATATTCACTAACTCACTCACGGACTCGTGGCTGGCATGTCATAAGTTCGAGCTCAGACCACTGAAGACCCACAGTGCAGAGGAAGCTGATGTGCGTTAAATCTGTCGAGAATCAAACTTCCTTCTATTGGTGTGTTGTGGAAATTTGGGTAAGGGGTGCCAAAAATTAGGTGTCGTCCTCGTTACCTGACCATAGTTCAAAATTACTAGATCCGTCGCCATTAGTTCTCGTGCGACGTAAATATTACTCTCTTTCTCTGTGGGTGACAATTCTTGCGCAGAAAATGTCACATTATTGTCATGTATTTGGAAAAATGTTTGCTTTACGTGTTACTAATATTTTTGAGGCAAAATAAAGGGCTTAAACAATATATTCAACTAAATGGAAACATGTTTTTTCTTCTGCTTACGAATGTTTTCTATAAGACAGTTGTATTTAAAACAAGATATCAATCATTGGCTTGGCCAAGTAATTTTAGCGCGTTTTTCACATGTTGTATTTTACAATAATGCAACTAATGAACTTTTTACTAACAGAAAATAGTGTACTGTACTTAAAAAAAAAATCTTTAAATAAAAAATTTAAAAATGGTTAATATTAAGTATGATTCGGCTCATCTAGGGCACAAATGCGACCCAATGCCAAAAACCCGAGGTCAATTGGTTGGCTTATTGGCTGAGAAAAAGGTACGACAAAATATGGAACGAAGACGAAATTTGCGTCCTAATAGCGCTTTTGTTCCACTACGTGAAAAACGCGCTAAAAATGGTTATTGGTGATATCTAATGTAATAATAATAATCATAATAATTGTTTCCAAATTTTTTTTTAAAAATGTGATGAAAATGTAAGTAAGCGTATTAAATAAAAACTAACTTCGAAGACGACAGAATATATTTTAATCATTCGAGTCCAAAAATTGCCTAAGAATTAAGTTATCTATTGTTAAAAAAATATTACATTGTTTAAGAAGTATAATTGTAAAAATAAGGTAGAATATATTAGGTATAAGGTAGAATATATGATAGAATATGTAATTACTTTGAAAAGCTTCGTACGTGGTAATGAATAGCAATAAATTATTTTAGGATGACAAAATTCCTTGGCCCGCGTTTGGAAATGACTTATCGATATTTCATGCTTAGGAACGTGTGAGTATAGTTCTTAATTATTTTTGTAAGACTTTATTGATTTAGGAATAAAATGTAGTATAAATCTGATAAATTGTTTCTATATCGTTCGTGGCATCAAAGAAAACTAAATTGAAAATTTTTATTCAAGTACTGTTTTATTTATTCTTCGTACTTATGAATTTAGATTGAGATTCATAATCCTTGAGCATGGTTCAAAATTACTACGTCCGTCGCCAATATCTCACGTATTGCTGTGTTTTGTGACGTTTATACACCATATTAATGCCGCTCCCCAAATTCTCAATGTTTTTGCGAAAAAATGTTGTCATTGATTCTACGCCGCACCCCGATTTTCTGAAAGTTTTTGGGGAAAAAATCGTTCGATATCCGATACTTCAGAAATTTAAAAAGAAATTTTTAATGAAAAATAATAAGTTAATAATTTATTTTACCCGAGTATTTAAAAACTTTCAAATACATTACATGATCCTATAATTACTCTATTCGTCAGTATCATATTTCGAAAATGATTCGTCACTCCCATTATCACAGCTGACTTCGGAATGGGTGTCGGCGTCACCATTTTCCCTCACGTTTTCGTCTTCCGTGCCATTCAATGCATTTACTATGCTACATTTTTTTAAAAGAATGTAAAAGAATTATTTAAGACTGTTGAGCATTTACAAGCAAAAATTATATTATTTTGCTTACGCCATCGGCGTACATTTGTTTCATTCGTGTCAATTTTTTTTCAGTAGCCGATGCTCTGTTTGCTTTTTCTGCATATTAAATGAGTCTCGCTTATCATACTTGCGTCACAGTGAACTCGTCTTGACGCTAGCGAAATCATTGATGTTTAGGTGATAAAAAAATTCCTAAATACCAACAGCCAATAATATTTTGGATAGACTGAATATTGAGGATAAACAGCGGAATGGGATAAATCATCATTGCAAGTTGCCAGAATGGACGGCTACAAAGGGTGGAAACTCTATTTTCCTCATCCAACAAATGTTTTGCTTTCTATTCTAAGCCGCACCTGTTTTTCAGAAACATTAACACTGGAAAAATAGTATGGCTTAAGATTCGAGTAAATACGGTAATCCTCACCTCACCCTCTGAGATATTTATTCCTTTGAAACAAAGCTTTAATGAGACTTAATTAATGAAATGAAAAGTACTTTTTAATTTGATTTAAATATTGTCACCATTTTATGTCAACTTAATTCAACTGGATTATTTTAGCAATTCGATTGTCAAAAACTTTTAGATGTCATGCAAAGAGCATGAATAACAGATTGTAGAGCAGGGGTTGGCAACCTATGACACGCGTGCCACATGTGGCACGTGGGTCAATTCTCAGTGGCACTCTACACTACTTTATAAATTTATCAATTTTGAGTGGATAGAATTTGATGAACTTGTAATGGATCTTGTTTGACAAACATCTTCAGAATTATAGACATTTACGTAATCAAGAAAAAATTTGAAAGATAACTTTATAGATAAATCTACAGTTATTTTGTAAATTATTTCAATGTCATTGCTGGAGAGAATCAAATGTTTGAAGAGAGAAAATTGTGCATGTATACTCTGCTTTCGCTTTTGGTTCTACTTATCTAAGTGATCAAATCTTTGATCGTATGAAAAATATTTGGAGTCCGCAAAGAATTTGTTAACAACTGAGTGCTCAGAATCGTGTCAAATTGAAAGTCTCACATTATACACTTGATTATGCGATATGAAAGTAGAAAGGGACAAACACTAGGTTTGTAATAAAAATTTTATTTAGCTTTTTATTTAACTGCAATGAAGGGAAACACGTTTGCGTTGTCTATTTCTTATTTTAATAAACATGTTTAAAAATATGTAATATATGAACAATTTTTATTTTTGTTGAAGAAATAGTTATATTTTATGCTCTTTATTTTTTATGATAATAAATATCTTTAAATGATACAAAATTAATATATTATGAAACTGTACATCTAAATTATTGACCTCTATTCAGCGTGTATCACCACGGGAATTGAATTGTTTCAAAAATCTCCTACTATGTGGCACGCTGAATCATATTGGTAGATTGGTTTAGCACGCCACAGCTAAAAGGTTGCCGACCCCTGTTGTAGAGTTTCAAATAGCTTTAGAGAGTTCAAAGACTATTATTTAAATACTCTTCCAATGGACCAAATGTATTTCAATAAATACTTTCACACAATAATAACCTTGTAATTTTGTAAATAATATGCTCGTTTAGTGTATAAAATTTAGAAACATAAAAGGAAACAACTATGTCATTTCAGTTACATCTGTGTGATAAAATTTTGCTATACTTTTTCTCTTAATTCTTCCCCCACCCCTTCCTTAATGTACGACGAGGTAAATGCCCCGTAGCTAGGAACTGCATTAAGTGATACTTCCTTCGCCTTTGTCCTTTAAATACTTTAACTCTGTTATGTTTTTCTTGTTTACTTTCGAAAAAAAATGCTGTCGGTTGAGGCATTGTAACTATTCTGCTTCAAAAGCTCCACGAAATAAAAATAGTCAGTTGCCAAAGAGAGAGCTTTTTATAGAAATTACTTTTTTGGAACTCTTGTGTTCGTTTTATTTTTCATTTCCTATGGACCAGCTCTATAGAAAACAGCTTACTTTTTATTCGTATGTTGTATTTTTTGTTATAAGTTTTAAATTTTCCTTGTATTTATATAATTCATATTTTATTTAAATAATAGATTATTATTTTCATATTTATATTTAGTGCTGCCACACGTAATTAACTGTATTTAAACGTTCTAGCACTTATTTTTATCTTGTAAAATACGAGGATAAGAGAGTAATAAAAACTCGGAAAAGTGTGTACTTTTAAAAAAATTGTTTTAACAATTTGCCAAAAATGTAATATAATATATTGATTTAGGAAATCAACAATTTTAAATTTTTTTTGTTCAATTTCTGAAAGTTTACAAAATACATTTGCTAATTATTTTTTTCTGAATAATTTATATATTTTTCATGGAATTCATAAATAATGTTTGTGTGGATTTATTTCCTTCAATTTTATATCATGAAAATTATATACTTTATTATTAAATTATTAATTATCTATTCATGATGATAATAGTTGTGTTTTACATTAGTTTTAATCAACTTTCACTTTAAAAAATATTTATTAATTCTTCCTTTCTATGCTATTTTCATTTAAACTATTAAGAAGAAAAAAAATTCTGCAGTGTATTTTTAAAACCATTGTTATTATATCTGAAATTTATTGTATCGATTTATACAATAATAATTTTTATTTTGACGGCTCTTTGAATAATCATTGCTTTAAACTATTAATCTCTTTTTACTTGCCACAATGATACAACGAGTTAAATTAATGACTGTCGGAAGATAGGTACAATAACGTGTTCTCCATTCAATTTAAAACTGACATTAGACTTCGTTGTTCTACTTACAAAATTTCAAATTTTCTTAACTTGGTAAAGATGTTCAAGTATTTTAAGATTCTTCAAAATGTTTTTCAAAATCCCCCCCCCCCCAAAATAATCTTATATTACACTTGAACTCTTAATTCAAGTGCATTTTGTTTACCAAAGTGCGTTATTATTGTTGATAAATATATACTTTTTCAATTCCTACTATTAGTTCACACTCTCCCTATATATATTTATATGTATTTCTTGCTCAAATTTTCAATAGTTAATAAGATACTTTCTATTCATCCACTCAAGTTCAAATACATTTTTTAAAACAATGGATGACACTTGATGTTAATACAGTTTTTTCAAATATTAATTCATTTATTAAATTTAATTAATTAATGAATAGTGACAAACAAAAATAATAGTCCAACACCATATATAAAAAGGAAAATCGCTCTTTGTGTGCCTGTAGCGCAATGGATTGCGCGTTGGACTTCTGATCCAAAGGTCGTGGGTTTGAATTCTACCTGGGATGGCCTGATTTCTGAGTGAGTGAATATTAACATTGCACTGTTCAGCTATACACGAGGGCTTTTGGCAACGGACCTCGTAAAACCAACGGGAGGACGTTTGAGCTCTCGACAGATTTAACGTGCTTCGCTCCCCTACACGGCGGGTCTTCAGTGGTACTGGGCTGGAACTCATGACACTCCAGGCACGAGTCCGTTACCTTACCGCGGCCCCTAATTTCTGAGAATGTGATTTATGAATGAATAAATAGTAACAAACAAAAATAATGGTCCTACACCAAATATAGAATGGAAAATCGCTTTCTATTTTGCCGCTTAATATTGTGGTTCTGCCATATGTATATACATATTTATATTAATTGTAATTATTTAATGAAAAATAAAGTAAAATTTTTATTTGTGTTGACCTAAGAAGAAATTAACTTTTAAAAAAAAATTTTATATTACTTGTAAAAGGAAAGTTTCTACAAAAAGCAAAAGTTAGGCACCAGCGAAGCGCAGGATCACTTAATTGCAAATTGCATTAATCATATGACTATGACGTAATGAATTCAGCCAATCGAGTTTATTTGGATAATACGAAAACTGTATCCTTATTAATAATTTATTGTGTTACAAGTTTATTGTATCTGTTTGAGAGCTTATACTTTGTTATAATTATTTTAGTAATATTAATCACTGTTTGATAACTTTTTATAAGCAAGCTTGATTATTCTAAAACATAGGTTCTCATCGTGGGCGATAACACCTCTTTGTGGGCGTTTGAGGCTTTCAGGGGGGCAGTAAAAGACCCAGAAAAAATTAGGGGACGTTGAGATGCTACAGAGGGGATTGGGCAGATTAACCAAATATAGTGCAAAAAGTCTAATAAAACGTATTGATTTAGTACTAACAAAAGTAAACTTTAATACTATTTACCTTATGTTGATTGTATGCATTTAAATCATTTCAATATCACATGTACGAAAATTCACATAATTCGATAGTTCATTAAGTGGAAGAAAAACTTAAAGGTTACATTACATTCAGACCTACATTAAAGTGAATGATATAATAAATTTTATTTTCTGTAGTGTACGTGTTGTCTTTGTCTGTGAGCAGTAGGAAAAATGTTTCGTCCACTGCATTTCATTACATATATTATCCAAGAAACATAATTAAATATTTTAACCAGGAATTAACGTGTGATTCTTTAAAGACTGAAACTGTCAATTTATATTTATTTTGAGCAATAGTTTATTATGAATTACTGCGTATCAATAAAACCCCTGCCTGTCTTTATAACAGGTATGCTAAAACTTTTATTCCACTCTTTTAAAGGAAGAAGAAATTCAGTAGTGTTTCAGTTCCAACACTTTCCTAACTATGACTAAAATATATAATATTACACATTTAAATATATTTGTGGCAATAGCTATTTCAGATTCGCAAGTAAAAAATTGGGGCTTTAGAAAAAAAATTAAATTAAAAAATATATTCTATTAGTAATAGGATATTTTTAAAAACTTAACTCTTGTTTTCCCCATGTATTATGTACACAGTTATTTGTCTAGAGTGGGAAGAGGCGATGTCGAAATATTCAGTAGAAAAGGGGGTGGTACCAAAATATTTACTAGAAAAGGGGGCACCAGCTCAAAAAAGGTTGAGAAAAGGTTCTAAAGCTTCAAAATGAGCATTTTTGAAATCTTTTTTATAATGTACAGAAATCAATACATACGTTTATCATCTTTATATTTTTATTCATATAAAATGGACGAATGTTATATTTTACCTTGTGATGCCATAGTTTTTGTTCTTTTATTTATTTTTTGCTAACCAGAAGTAGAATAAGATTGATAAATCTGTTTGTCACACAGAGAGAAATGCTTTAAGTTCCGCTGCAATAATGTCTATGCCACCCACTAAAATAAACTAAGAATAGCTTTTTGATCTTGCTGTTAAATTCCTTTGACGGCTTCACTGCCAGAAGGTATGTTCGTAAAGGTTTTGTTAAAACAGAGCATGCTTTATTAGTTTGTGAATGTTTAGAGTTAGATTACCCAGAGATTAGTGATGGTTGCTTTGGGACACAACTCTTGTTTTGAAAAGATTCGAGTTTTAAGACTTGAAAACTCAGTGGTCCATAATTCAGGATCACGAAACTTATCTTTTGACGTTAGTTTTTTATTTTCTCTTTGTGAAAAAAATCGTCAGTAGAAAAAAATGCCGCACGATTTTTTAAAAAATATATAAGTATTAACGATTAAAGGAAAGGTATACTTGATCAAGAAAGTAAACTATATTTGTTCGTAAAGTGAACAAATCGATCGGTTGAAAATATGAAAGGAAGAAAAAATCTGCGAACTATTTTATTTCTCTATTTTGTTCTTAAAACAGAATTGTGAAAAAGAAATTATCGTTTTTTCTGTTGATAAAATTTTTTTGAAAGTTATAAAAATATTCTTAAAAATAGAATTTTTCTACCAAAAAAAAAGAAGTTAAACAATTATTACTCGTTCTATAAGAATTTTATCTATAAATTTACAAAAAAAATATGAAAATGTTACGATTTTTAAAAAAAAATTTGGAAACTTTTAAAAATATTCTGTTTTTTTCTTGTTGGAAAAAAAAATTATGTTTTTAAAAAAGTTAAGCAAAATATTTTTCTGTTACTTACTTTTTCTATAAAAATTCTAACTGTAAATGTACATGAAAAATTTATTGTTCTTTTTTTTTCAAACCATAGCATTCTGATATCTTTTATTTGATAAGTGATACTTATAACTTATAATTTGATTACTGTTTAAAAATTACTTGGTGTTTCGCATTTAGGGTTATTAATGTTTGTTATTGTTTAAGATCAAATCTTTCGGTCTTATCATATTAAGATCTTTTCATAGAAATTTAATACTGTTATAACATTGTTTTTGTTTATAAAATTATTAAGATTTTTATTCAATTTTAAACTAAAGTAACTATAATTATGATTTTATTTTATTCTAAAATCGCCTTAGCAAATTTCAGATTATTGATATCAATACAGAAACTATATTTATATATTTTATTCGTATAGTTTTAAATTCACACATAAATCATTACAATTCATAATATCTAATTATAATACCGATTCAATGAAAAAAATGCATGATGGAATATATTTTTAAAAATTTCTTATTGAATTGACTTTAAAAAGTATTTTCTGGCGTGAGTACACTATAAAAAAATACAATTTTTTTTTATGTTTCAAAAATCATATTTTATTCCGAATTAAAAAAATTAAATATGATTCGCTATAATTTAGTTTTTTTTTTCAGGTGGTATACCTAGAGAACCTAATCTTGCATTTCCTCCAACCGCTGCTCCTCCTACTTCGCCATCGCAGCTGTATGCCCTTTTGTTGCAACGAAACATCAGGTAATATTTTTATAAAAAATCTTTTAATTGCAGCTGGAAACTGTTTTTGGTTTCTATTCGAAAAATGTCACCTTAATATCAATTAACTCATTTTAAGTAATATAATTATATAAATGTTTGAGGGGAAATATATTTTTAAAAAAAGAACTGTTTGCATATATGCGAGAAATATGTATAACTTTTTCTTCATTGGTGTGCATTAATTAACAACTACGGTTTTCAGAAGAAAAAAGTATGAATTAATTTCACATTTTTCAGATTCATTAGTTGATTTACACAATGGTCCAAATTCATAACTCGGTCGCATTATAAATACAAACACTTGTCTTCCATTGAATTCAAAGCTGTCATTATATTTGTCATTATACTTGTACCTGTGTTCTACTTGTCAAATTTACATTAAAATAACAATTCGACAATTGAGTAAAGATGTTCCTAACTTTTAAGATTCATCACAAAGTTTTTCAAAATTAAAAACAAAAATTCTTATACATGCATTTTTTAATCCAGTTCATTTGTTTACTCAGAGCGTTGTTATTGGTGAAACAAAAAAACAAAAGTTGGCAACAGCGAAGCACATAAACTCATTGCTGGAAAGACGTGACCGCATTTATCATGTGACTATGACGTCATCTGAATTTAGCCCCATTACATATAAATCACTAATCGAAACATAAAATTACAGAATATTATAAAAAAAAATTTTTTAAGTAATTTTATATGTAAACAAAATGTTTTTTCACATCAATTAAAAATGTCAGGGTTTTTACCCTCTATAATTCTTTAGATCTTTTTTACCATGTTTTGATAAACTCTTCTGTCCGGGTGGAATTTTATAATTGATTTTAAACTAACTTCCGGATGAGCTAGAGATTTGAAATTTAGACCATAGCTCAGAAGTGGATGACAATGCATGAAAATGTAAAAAAAGAAGTTCTAGTCTCGAACCCGGACCCCCGAAGAGGCTTGTATGTCTGTCCGGGTGGAATTTTGCGATTGATTTTAAACTAACTTTCCAATGAGCTAGAGACTTTAAATTTGAACCATAGCTCAGAAGTGGATGATAATGCATGAAAATGTGAAAAAAAGAGCTCTAGTCCCGGACCCCCGTAGAGGTGGGCCCCAATTTCAACAAAGGCCCTGTAAACCGGAATTAATACGAATTTACACGAACAAAGACCACCTGTCGATATCACAGTTCGAGTTGTGTTTACGTATTCAATTTCATGGTTCTGGGGTTAAAGAGGGACCCCAGGATGCCATGTTTTTATTAACTCGCTTTCTTGTATGTCTGTCCGGGTGGAATTTTGTAATTGACTTTAAACTAACTTCCCGTTGAGCTAAAGACTTGAAATTTGGACAATAGCTCAGAAGTGGATGACAATGCATGAAAATAGCTATGAAAATATGGAACATAAAAAAAAATTTTTATTAAGAACTTTATAAAGTTTATGGTGGCATTTTATATATATATATATGTCTTTCCCTTAGTAATACAATCAACGTTTTTTTTTAATTAGTATTATCATAACATAGAACTTTAAAATATTTTGCTTACTAAATACTATTTAAAGTGAAATTAGTATAATTCTTGTTCCGTCTAAGAAATAAGTATCTTAAGTTACCCGGTAGATGAATGTTATTATTAGGTTCTGTTCGGTAGGGAATACTTTCCTTTCATGACCTTCTCTATTGTCCGGATTGTTCTAAACCTTATTGCCTAAAATAGTAGGTTCTCAAATCTCGTGATCCTAGAATTAAGTAACACGTCATTTTCCGAGTGATTGAAGATCTCACTCACGCTTGAAAAGTTCTAAAAGAAAAACAATGCTGACAGAACACTACAAAATAACCACCACGACTTCAAAAATTGGCATTATATTTTTTGTCTTGCCGCCATTTTCTCAATGGAAATGACTGCACGTATGAGTAGTTTTCCACGGTTTTCTTCAAAGCAATTACGTTGTGTTTCGAAATGGAAGGTTTAATTAACAGAAACTGCTCAATTATCGTTTACCATAACCCAAAATTTATTTGAACTTGAAAAAGTAAATCGTTGAACCTATCTGAATCGAAGCAGAAGAAAAAGTAATGAACAACATTGCTTTTTTTTTTTTTTGAGCGGAAAGAATTTAGTGTTGTTGTACCAAGAATCATTTTACTTAGAAAAATAAAGGTTAATTTTTTTTTTCTCTCTTTTTACTAAAAATTTTGTATTGTAGTTGTAGAAGAATTGGGAGTTTAGAAAATTTAAATTGATTTTTATACATTCTCGAATTATTTTGCTGGTGTTTTTCCAAATTTTTGAAACTGTTTTCGAATATAGAAACATACAGTGGCTCTCAAAAGTGTTTGTATACTTGTAATTTTCTATAAAATTTAATGTTTTCGACTAACAAAAATTAATTTATCGGAATTGTAATTTTTAAAAAATTTTCTGCAATTTATTCTTATTTGAATAACGTAATTTTCAAAACATACTATAAATGTTATTTTTAAAAATTAATTAAAAAATGCCGCCACAAAAGTCTTTGTACAGTTACAACAGAAAAACTATGTTTAGATTTTTTTTTATCTTTTTCTTAATTTTGTACTTAATAGGATATCTTTTAGCTTCCACAACAACTTTTAAACATTTTGGTATAGATCTCATCGGTTTTTGGTAAATTCTGTATCGGTGTTCCTTTATTCTTTTGTTTTTAATAAAACGCATAAAAAGGCAAATAATGGCCAGGTATTTAGGCAAAGGCAGAACTTTTAACTAGTGACCGTTACTCTAGAGCAGTGAACTCCATCCTTTTTATCACCGTGGACCGGTCAACGTTTCATAATTTTACCGCGGTCCGCTGAGAGTGGGGCATTGATTGTTTATATTTTATATCGGTTTTATAATTTCAATTTAATTGTATTTAAATATGCATTTAGAAAAAAATAGTTACACTAATAAATGAATTTAAAGTGATTTAAATGGAATACAAAGTAATTTCCATGAAAAGTCTAACAAACCCGAGAAAAATACACCACAGAAAATAATTTTATGTTCCTTGGACGGCCCGGTACCGGTCCGCGTCCCTGGGATTGAGGACCACTGCTCCGAGAGGATTTTATTCATTAGTCTGACGAATTTTCCATTTCTATGTACTCAGTTTTTGAGATAGAAATCGTTTGTTTTAATTAATCCCTAAAAATAGTCCAGCATTGAAGTTGCTATATAAAACCAAAAATATCTTTTTGGATTTCGTAAACATTGCGGAGGGTCGTTATCTCTTTGAGATGCTTATTTATATTATTTTTTAATTTTATTTGTTTCACATTATTACACAGCAGGATAAGTTTTCTAACGAAGCGCTTTGTCAGCACGGAAATAGAGTAACTTTCCGAAGTATATCTAACAAACAAAACGAAAACAACGCTTCTCCGGAAGTATTCTAAAGTGGAGTGATGCCCATAAGGTGAAAGAACCCTTCCACTAACGAGCCAGCAAGAAGGTCGAAACAAATCTTGCATTTAGTTCAAAGTCGTTTAAAAATAGACGAGTCATTCGAAATTAATAAATTATGTGCTCATGGTTTAACTTCTTAGTTTAATTCGATCATTCGTCTTCTACCATTCGATTGAAGATTTTTGTTTTTTATTCAGGATTAGGAACATTTAACATTAAGCAGCATCAGGCATAGTCTTGCTGTTTAATGACTTCAAGCAGGGAAAGTGAACAATAGATGCCGTCAATTATCAGTCATTTTTCTTGTGCCTCCAAGAGTCCGTTGTATCTATTTTTGTCTTCCCAGTCTTTTCTCCTTCTAATTATGACCGTGAAGGGTTTTATTATGTGCTTACTTGGCTAAGTTTACGTTCTGATCGTATAACAAAAAATGTTTTTTTTTAAAACTGTCTCCCTAATTTCATGGTAACTGTAACTGCACTTTAAATTTTGTGTAAGCTATAAAAGCGGGTTTGTTATTCTGTAATACTATTGATTTTCACTTGTCTTTCTACTTTTAAAGCAGGGGTGGGCAGACTTTTCCAGGGTACGGGCCACTTTTAATTTTTTCGAAGTGTCGGGGTCCACCTAGTATCAGTGGTACACACAAAGGAGGGGGATGGATCCAGACCCTAGCCCATAATTTTTTTTCCAATTATAATCCAATGTATATAGTACGTAAAATTTAATTATTTGTTATTAATGCTAATTATTTATTCAATAATTTATTTCTTACTGTTCTTTATTCGCGACAATCTACAAAAATATACACATGCTTGGCAGCATATTCGGGTAGGATATGAAAATGGTGGAATTTCGACACTGGACCGCCGCGCCCTCTTTGAAAAATTCACGAGTGCACCCACTGCTCAGAATCGAAGGTGTGGTGAAGCGAGGAAAAAGTCAACAATATTTACTATAACTTAATAAATACAGAATATATGTACTTACCTACGTAAAAAAAAAATGAAAAAATCACATTTTTGAAACCGCGTTTAAAGCAAAACGCAAATCACAAGCAAAATAATAATAGCCACAAATATAATAATATCTAATGATGCATTTATTATCAAACAATTCAAAATACATTAAAAAATGAAACATTTTTATCTTAAGTTAGTTCTCGTAATTATAGTCAGTAGAAGACTTAGTCTGGTACTGTCAGCCAAACTTGAATTACTAACGGCTTATCTTCAGGCGGTCATTCAATATTGTCTTTGCGGTCCACAGGTCGATCGCGATCGACGTAATGCCCACCCCGGTTTTAAAGGAATACATCATCAGCTTTGAAATTAAAACACTCGGAACATGCCTGGAACCAAAATCAAAATTCTGTTTTTATTTAAAGATCCACTATTTTACAAGTTTTTAAATTTTTCTACTTATTGCTTTAAGGCAGGGGTGAGCAAATAGTGGTCAGCATTCCGTATGTGGTCCGCAAAAGAAAATACTTTCTGTATTTGGGTCGACATATATTTGTGAGCAAAGTCTTCTTGCATGAGGATTTATAAAAGTAAATATAGACGTGCAAGTCGGCTATTCACTTGCGCATTTACTTCATTAAATTGATTCTAAAGTGTGTGTGATATGAAATTAGCTCAATAAAATAATTGAATAAAACTGTCACTATTTTATTTAACTTATATTGATTTTTAGGATACAATTTATACATTTTCTGCGATGCAAAATTAACCAATGAATGCAATTATTTTGAAAAGGTGCGACCCTCTGGTGTCCTCCACTTCAAAATGCGGCTTGGCCGCGGTAGCCTAGGGATTATGATCACGAACTCGTGGCCGGCGTGTCACGAGTTCGGGCCCTTGTGCCACTGGAGACCCGCCTTGTAGAATGGTTGATGCGCTTAATGCCGTGGTTTAAACTCCTCCCATCGGCATGATGTAGCAGTTAAAAGAGGGGGTTGCCACAGCTCAGGCGTCTTCGTCACTTGTCCATAGCTCAAAATTACGAAGTCCGTCGCCAATAACAACTGTGTTGCCTTACAGTGTGATCTTAATAAACTCTCTCTTCACTTACAATTTGGCTCTTCTCTCTCGAAAGTTGGCACACCCCCTTCTTTTAGCCATCTGTGAACACTGGAATGAAAAATCAAAGCTTAAAATTTGTGCATAAGTACTGGTTTGAAACTACGAGGTCCGTTGCCAATAGCGCTCGTGTTGCTTTTAAATGCGACCTTAATAAACTCTCTTTTGTCATTTACAATTTGGCTGTTCTTGCTCAGAAGTTTGCCAACCCTTGCTTTAGGCAGGAATGGGCATTAAGTCGATCGCGATCGACCGGTGGACCACTAAGCCAGTTTGTGGGGACCGCATTAACTAAGACCTAAGACGTACATACTGAAAGAAACATATTTGTGGAACACCGATGCCAGCTAGACTGGAGACTGGGTGGACCTCAACACCTTGAAGAAGTTAGAAGTAGCCGTACCCTGGGAAAGTCTGCCCATCCTTGCTTTTAGGCATCTGCGAGCATTTAAATGATATATGAAAGCTTAAAATTTATGTATCAGAACAAAAATTAGTAAATTAAATTAAAAAAGTGTTTTATGTTTATGAAAAATTACTATAAATATAATGTTTACATTTAAAATCATAAATATATGTATTGTTTTGTGCATAATACAAATTATACTCTTGAATAAAGGGCTCATTAATACAGTTTTAAGAAAAAGAAATGTTTCTAATATCTGGTCAGTTTTATTATATTAAAAAATTATTCCAACTCGAGAAGACATTGACATTTTTCTATTCTATTTGACAGACCCTGTCGTAAGTATTATGCACGGCTTCAACTCTGAGGCACTTGCCTCCGAATCTCTCACGAATCGATTCGGTCTGTCTCGCAACAGTTCGTTGCCAAGTGGCAAATGATTCTTAGATCGCGTGCTGAAATGGAATTTAATGAGCCTCGCTGTTGTTGTTCCTTGCCGACCCATTATGCTAATGGCTTCCGCTTTTGTGTCTCGGATGAGGATTTTAATTAGTTGTGCTGGAATGAAGAAGGTGAAACCAAGCAGAACAGATCTTGGAAGAATTCGTGTACCACTTCTGTAATAAGACGGTTGGGCCGCATTAGTTTGCGGTGTGGGTGTCGCCCCCTTCCCCTGCATTGTTTGATTTTTATCATTTCGATAGCTTATTAAAAGGAGATGCTGTTAATTGATATTAAAAGATTGGATTTTCTGTCTGGTTTAACATGTCGTTTGGAATGGTGCTGATAAGGGGTAAATTCAGGGTTACTGTACTAAATGTTATTTCATTGAAAGAAATATGCAATGTAGAAAGATGCTTATAATTTCTTTGTAAACGACGTCCAAATTTGGAAAAAATGTTTTTACCTTTTTTTTTTTTTGTCAGAATTCATTTTTTAACTGTAGGACTTTTGAATTGTGTATATTTCTTATTCAACGTGAATTTTTTTTTTAATTGTCCTGAGAATTGCTTCTCTTTTTGCAGTTTGATCAGAGCTAGATTTTATTCCTTAAATTAATATCTTATTCAATTATTCAATTCCTACTATCAGCTCACTCTCTCTCTCTCTGTATATATATATATATATATATATATCTTCAAATTTTCAATTGTTAATAAAATACTTTCTATCCACAGTCAAGTCCAAATATACTTTTTTTAAACTTGTAGTGGATGACACTTGATGTTAATACAGTTTTTTCAAATGTTCATTCATTTATTATCGGTTTTCGATGCCAACTTAGATTCATCTCCATTATTGTAACAATGTAACTGTTAAAACACTGACAAAAGTTGGCGTCGAAATTCGGTTTTTCAGCCAAACTATCCAAACCGTGTGTGAATCATGCTCTTTTTTCAATTCTTACTTTTAGTTCACTCTCTCCTATATATATATATAATCTTATTCAAATTTTCAATCGTTAAAAAAATACTTTCTATTCATCCATTCAAAGTAAAAATTGACTTAATTTTTTTTTTTATATTTCTTGTATTGTTTTTAAAATAGGACAGTATGATAAATTATCGCATTGCATTGCTGTAACATGGTCACTAAATCAGAGTATGATTAATGGGCTACGCGCAAGACGGTCGCGTGATAAATGTAATCACTTGTTCTCCATTGAATTAAAAACTTACATTAGACTTGTACTTGCTGTTCTGCTTGTAAAATTTAGATACTATTTCAAAATTGGATAAAGATGTTCTAGTAGTAAGAATCTTCGTTTTTCAAAGAAAAAATAAAATTCTTATTTTTTTACTTTTATTTTTAAATCAAGTGTATTTTGTTTAAATATATTTTGTTTTTCATTCAATTCCTACTGTTTTAGCTCACACTCTCTATATATTTATATATTTATCTTGTTCAAAATTTCAATCGTTAATAAAATGCATTTTAAAGCACTTAATTGCTGAAATTTTATATACACGATTATTTTGGATGACAATACAGTAATTTAATTATAATTAATAAAAATTAATTGATTAAAACTAATTATTCAAAGAATTACAAATACAGCCTCGTTTGCATCATTTTGGGAGATTTAACGACCATTTTGGCGACTTGTTTCAAAACTTGAAAAGGTTTTTTTTCTTACATTTTAAAGCGCTCATTTGAGCTGAAATTTTCTGTACACTATTATTTTGGGTAACAATACGATAATTTAATTATAATTAATTCAAATTAATTGACTGGAATTAATCATTTAAAGAATTGCAGATACAGACAGCCACGTTGTGGGCTTCATTTTTAGCGACTTGGGTCATAACTTAAAAAGATTTTTTTCCTCACGTTTCAAAGCATTCAGTTGAATTAAAATTTTATGTACATGATTGTTTTGGATGACAATACGATACTGTGATGATAATTAATAAAAATGAATTGCCACTTAATGTTCTGATTCTGTCATATTTGATTGTAACTATTTAATAAAAAGTAACTAAAATAAATTTTTTTTGTTGATGTCAGTAGGAATTGACTTAAATTTTTTTTTAATACTTGTTTAAAATATATATACTTTTTAAAAAAAGGTTTAAGTACAAAGCAAAAGTTGGCAACAGTGAAGCACATGAACTGGTTGACTGGATACGCGTGACTGCAGTTATCATGTGACTATGACGTCACATGAATTTAGCTCATTGAAAATAAAAAATTTTAGTGTTCCGTGCTCGTTATTAGAAGAAAGTACTCTATGTAAAGAACCACAACGGGGTAAAGGACAAAATATTCTTCCCCAAACTGATTTCACTCAAGGCTTAAATACAAAAATGGTGGTGTAAAAGGATAAGTACTTAAGTAATAATGAAAAATTATTTTGAAAAAGTTGGTCTTCCAATAATCCTATGAGAATTTATATAAAAGCTTTCACATGAGGTTATAGGAAAAAAGAAAATGTAGGTTTTGTAGATGTAATTTGTCTTTTTTTACAATGATTTTATATTACCTTTTATAAAAAATTTTATCTATTTTTTTTTTTTTTTGTCAACCTTTCGAATCGTATTTTATTTTGCTGTATTTATATAACCCCGCTCTCCTTTCTCTATGTATAACTTGCCTATAAAAATCAGCATCAGAGAATTCAAGTCTTCTTTTTGTATTTATTTATACTGAAGAATAAAATTAGATATTCAGTCTCTCTTTAAAAAAATCGCTTTCTATCTTTTATATGTAATTTGTGTAAACGCTCAGCTATGTATAATTTTAATTTTTTTTTTTTTACATACAAAAGAAAATAAAACAAATTTTTCATTTTTGCTAAATATATTTCGTCAATTATTTTTCTCCAACTTTGTTTATGTATTCAGTTAATCGAAAAATGCAAGGGGAAAAAAGTTCTATTATTCTAACTTGCAGAACTATGCGGAGAAAAGTAATGGAATCATCTACGGACACGGTACTTGAACTTCAAAAGAGTACTTTCAAATAGGGTAATTTTTTTACTTGACCAATTTCGATTGTTTTAATACCACGCGCTTAGCGCATCTAACAGTGTCTGCTGAAATTTGAGCCATTTTTTTTTTATTCCTCTGTTGAAAATATGAAAGGATATTCGCTCATGTATGATATGAATACAATTTACAAGGAAATGACTAAAACAGTGGACTGTCAATATCTCATTTTCACTGTGTTACGGATATTATTTCCTTCAAAGTCACGATTGTCAATTGAAATAATTTATGTAGGTCAAGGATATTCAGCGTAGTTTTATATTTTGTTTATGCTATTTGTTCATAGCCGTACATTGCATTAATTTACGTATGAAACAAATATAAAAAAAAAATTTAAGTCAATTCCTACTTAGGTCAACAAAGAATGATTTTATTTTTGTTACTTTTTATTAAATAATTGCAATTATTATGAATTTGTATATACATATGAGAGAATCACAATATTAAGTAGCAAAACACCTTTTAAATTAACATTAAAAGCTTTTTAATTTGTAATTACAGTTTTTAATAAAAGTTTAACACAATAAGTAAAAATTAAAACCAGTGTAAAAGGAATGCTGATGTATAACTAGCGTATGATTATTCAGGTTAAGTTAAATCTTCATCACGAATTTAACAAAAGCTGTTTTATCCAATGGTGCTGTCATCTAGAGGAATAATATCGACTGAAATTTTTCTCTTAAACTATAATTAATTAAATTTAATTAATGGATTAATATTTGAAAAACTGTATTAACATCAAGTGTCATCCACTATAGGCTTAAAAAATGTATTTGTACTTGAGTGAATGAATATAAAGTATTTTATTAACGATTGAAAATTTGAACAAGGTATATAATATATATAGGGAAAGGGTGAACCAATAGTAGGAATTGAAAAGAAAGTTATTTTGTAAGAAATTCTACATTAAGAAAGGAGAATGAATTTATAGATGAGTATTTTTGAGTTCATAATTGTTTATTTTGATTTAAAAAGATAAAACAGGAAAAGGGCTTTTTTAATAAACCAAATTTTTTTTATTTCAGTTTGATTTTTAAATTCACGATATGGAGATTAATTTAATTTAATATTAGAATCATATATTAAGACTCGCAAAAGCAGTTTAGTTGTGTGATAGATTCTTTACAGAAATATTTGAAATGTTCCAACGAAAATTTCTCGTGTATTGTTAAGAATTTTAAGATAAAAATTCTTTATTTGCGCTTGAAAAGCTTTAAAATTGTAGAATTTACTTATTGTAAAAATTATATAACTATTGTTTTTTAAAAACGATATGCATGTTGCGTAAATTGTTCACTGCATGTCAATTAAATTATTAATTAAATTATTATAATGTCAATTAAATTATTATTTAAAAAGTTTCCGAGTATGACTATCTTTTTATCCGAAATTGAAGTGGGTTATTTTTTGAGTCAGTATAAGTTTTTTTAAATAATGTATTTATTGTATAAAATTTATCTGGTTCAACGTCATTATGAGATTTAAATATTTCAAATATGGTAGTTGAAACATATCTAAAGTGATTGAAATACTTTTATGTTGATAAATTTGAGAAATACATAATATTTAATAATATTTTTAAAATGCTGGTGAGAAATTAGAAATGTTCGTCATTTCCAGAAAATGTCAAATTAAAAATGTTTGACTGGAAATTAAATTGTGAAATAATTATTAATGATTAACGTATTAACTATGAATGATTAATGTATTAGCAGAAATTATTAATGCAAAATATTGCCATTTGAGACTTTACTGTAAAGTTCAAAATTAGTTTGAATTAAATAATAGATATGAATTAGTATTTATTCTATGACAAAATTGCTTGGGGATTTCTTTTTAATTTTTTAATATCAAGTTTTTTCCCATTAATTTAATGTGAAAAATATTTTCTTCTAATATTAATTTTCTGGTATTGTTTTATACAATAATTTATTATCCCAATTTTTTACTTCATATTCTCCCAAAAACAAGCAACAGACTAAAATAAGATATTGACATTTTTTTGTATTTTTTAATCTTACGTATTATAGCAACCACACATATTGGCGACATTATACGAAACGAAGCACATGGTTGCCAATTCAACGCGGACGGCACATGCGAAAACACCAACTTGGCGAGTTAGCTTGAACGTCGGCATTGTTACGATAGTACAAAAGAACCGCATTTTTTGTAATAAATCTTATTTTAATAATAGATCCCACATACCGTATAATCCGGCGTATAACGCTCACACCTACACTTTCAAGCTATAATTTTTAGGTACATTCGCCGCGCGTACCCTCTTTTAGGAAGAAACCTGTAATGTGTGTTTACAATGCTCTTATGTTTTGAAATCATTTTTTCGAAGACCTATCCCAAGATTTTGAAAAAGTAGTTTCCTTCTAGAAGTACAATACTTTGTGTTCATAAGGAATGACATTTCATTCGAATAAACAGTGTTTCGATCCAAGTAGAAGTCTAATTTTTTCTATGTTAATTTTTTTTTAAGTTTTCATTTTTATACGGGGCGTATAACGCGCATCCGTAAATTTCGATCGAATTTTTTGTGTTCAAAGTGCGCGGTATACGCCGGATTTTACGGTAAATGTTTTAAAAAGTTTATTTTGGTTTTAAAATTAATTTTCTAATAAAAGTTATAGTTTAAAAAAACTAAGAAAACACCCTTTTATAGTTCATCGAACTAAGTTGTAACTTGATCTTTTGGTCGCCAAATCTGCAAATGGGATCTGAAATGAGTCGCCAGATGCGGGATGGGATCTGGAAATGGGAAATCGTTCATCCTGATGATGCTGATCAGGACAATGGAACAATATTATTAAATTATTGTATTGTCATCGGTCCTGGACAAGTGAGCGAAATTTCGAATTAATCTGACCTTATAAAGTGGGTAAAAATTGAGTTCAAAGATTCCGTTACATACAAGCGAAACTTATAAAAGGGTGTTAAAAAAATAAAATGTCGAGAAGTTGTTTTTTCAATGTTATTGCAATATTGAAAAAAGGAGAATTTTTAAAAAAATATTTGTGTGTGTGTGTGTGAGCATGATCCATTCGTAAAGTATTTAGAAAAGACGCATTGTTTTATACGTAGACCATTTTTTAGAAGGTAGTAGCTTTGCACAGTTTCCACACAAATATCTTTTTACCCATCTTCATATTTCTCTTTTCAAAACATGTTATCTTTCTTTTCCCCCCATGACATAATATCCAATAAATTCTTTACCTCTCTTGTTCGACACTCTAGTTTTCGAACTGTGGCACAAGGCCTTGCTGGTATTATTTTAGAACCGGCATCCTATTTTTATTTGTTTCTGGGTCTGCTTGTTCTCAATGGCGGCTGTCAAAATTCTTTGCTATTTGAGTAAATCTTTCTTTTACTATATCTTGTAAATCTTCCTGCTCGTAAAAATGGCTGAAGGTCACGCGTACACGTAATACATTTTATTTGTTCCCATTCAACATAACCTTGTACTGAAAATTTTATTTTGATACAAATGCTGGAATTGATACTTTTTTTATATTCTATATGTGTGTGTCTGATTACTAAAGCCGGCGCGTTTCTTACAGATCGATAAATACTGTTCATCCATCAGCCTGAAGCAATCGAGAAAGATGCATTTTCTGTCACAAAATAAATTCGTATTATAAATTTCATTTCCTTTTGGTATGTCCGGTGATTTATATAGAGAGAAGAATGGGCCATCGTATAAAGATTGACCCTTTTTGTTGAAAAAGTATTAAAAAATAAGACAAAAGTCTATGAATCGTATATCGTATGATATACCGTGAAATCCGACGTATAAACGCGCACTTTTAACACAAAAAATAAGATCGAAATCTAAGGGTGAACGTTATAAGCCGGATATAAAAATGATAGCTTTAAAAAAAATAATAATAAAAGAGATGAGCCTAGAAAACATTAAGACTACTGCATAATCAAAATACTGTTTATCTGAAAGAAATTATATGCGTTATGAACTTAAAGGGGTGTAATTCAAGAAGTATACTGTTTTTTTTTTCAAAAACCTGGGAAAATATCTCAAATAAATGACTTCAAAACATAGGAGCATTACATACGTACATTTCAGGTTCTTTCTTAAAAAGGGGGTGCGCGTGATACGGCGAATATACCTTTTGGTGTGTTGAGAGCAAAGCAATGAAGCATGATTATCAAAAATAAATTTTATTTCACCAACACAACTAATTGAGTATATTAGGTGTTTGGTTGATTTCCGAGGACAGAACCCGCGACACTCGGGTCCGTGACCGCAAAACATAACCACTAGACAAAAGTGATCACCAATGTCCGGAGACTATTCCTGGCTTATGAAGATACCGCCACAACCTAAAGACTAAAAATTGCAGATTTTTTGGGTATTTCTTCAGTTCTACAATTATTCCAGCAAAAGAATCAACAACACATTAAAACGTATCAGCGTGATGTTTAATAGAACGGCTTGACAACTTAATATCGTCTTGCTGTAATGTATCGTAGTTGGTATGTAGATGGACTTTTTGAAAGGAAGTTTCTGTTGGCAACAGTGAGGCGAATAAATCTATTGGATGGAAATACGTGATTACATTTAACGTGACTATGACGTCATAGTCAGATGATAACTGCAATCGTTTCCAGCCAATCAGTTCATGTACTTGGCTGACGCCAGTTTTTGCTTTTTGCTGAAATTGTCTTTTAGAAAGTACATATTTGTGTACAATAATAACGCACATACAATGAGCCTCAAAAGTGTTCGTACACATACAATTATTGCAATTATTATTGTGTCATGAGCTCTATTTGAATATTTTAAAGAAAATTTTGAAATTATCCGCCCAAGATTTGGTTATTGGAGGTAACTTTAAAAAAATTTTAACAAGATATTGACGTCAAGTGCTCTGCTCTCAATGTACGCCGCTGATGTCTCAAAAACTGTCGCCAAATTCTGAAAACACCACCTAAATCGTTTGATTTAAGCCGAGTAGAACATATTGGGTGAGATTTTGAATAATAAAAAAAAGTAAACATGACATATATATAAAAGCAGAACGTGAAGTAAAAAGAATAATCACAGAAGAATGGAGGAATATCAATGTAGAAATTGCAAAAAACTGATGAATGTGAGCACTAAAATATATCCTACTGAGTACTAAATTAAGAAAGAAACTCAATATTCAAAGCTATAGTGAGATTTTTTTTATTAAGTGTGCGAAGACTTTTATCACGTAATTTTTTTGTAATTTTTTGATTAATTTTTCAAAATATTAGTTATGTTATGTTTTAAAAATTGATTATGTTATTCGAAGAACAAATGGCAGATATTATAAAACAAATTTCAATTCCGATGTAATAATTTGTATTAGTCGAAAACATTAAATTTAATAGAAAATTATAAATGTGCGCTTGAGGCCCACTGTTGGTTCCAAAATGCACTTGCTTTTGAAGTACACATATAAAACAGGATTTTTTTTTTATCTGTGGACTTCGAGAAAAACTTTTTGAAGAATCTTAATATTTGAAAATTTTTACGTAAATATCAAATTTTAAGTTTTATATAAATTTTACGAGTAGATCAATACGTCTCATATCAGTTTTGAATTCAATGAAAAACACGTGATGACGTTTTTCATATGACCGTTGTGAAGTTCGCTTATTCCTTAAAAAACTAACGAGAAGCTTTTGCAATTTTTATTTTATTGATTGAATTTATGTTGTCTAAATGCTCTCTTCATACGGAATTTGAATTTAAACGAAATCCTTTCTAAAACAATACGCTGAAATCGTGTTCATTCAGTAATTTTATTATTTTTCATTTTATAAATTAGATATACCTAATGTTTGAACAATGAGTAACATAAATCTTCCACAAGCGCAGTGTATAATATAAATATATTATAACGACACTTGATGCAGATAAACGTGTATTAAAAAAATAATAAAATCTATAAAAATTATTGTTCGCTAACGTTCATATTTTTTTATCGTTTCCAAAGTTTACGTCTTTCAAAACGATTTGTAAAATTTGGTTTCATACGAAAAAATAAATATTTATTGCATTCTGAAATGCATCAAATATTCAAAGATAAAATTTTCTAATGTACTTTTTTAGCACACAGAAACAATATGTTTGGAATATTTTAGCAAAATTCTTCTCAAAATAAGAATTACAAACATTTCCTAATTTATAGAAACTTGTTTAATATTGTTTTAGTTCTTTTGTGTTCATTTTATCTTTTCGTGTAGTATCAAATCGTTTGGGGGGAAAAATATTCAATATAATAATCAATCATTCTTGATTGGCTTCAATACCTTTGTTTACAAATGTTATATATGTGTGTGTCTTTGATTTAACATTTGAACAGTTAAATTGAGAAATTCAGAATAACGCTACACGCACTCATTCAATGTAAAATAAAGTGATTGAAACAGTACATGAGTAGCACACATAAAAAGATCATTTTCTTTTCATATTTTTCATGTTTATTGAAAGTAATGTGGAATAAACTAGAGATTGGAAAAGTTCCAATACATGTTTAGACTTCGTGCATTACTCATATTTTCATAAATGAATATTTTGAAAAGAAAATTTTCTAGTTGGTTGCATGCTGTTAGGTTTCGGCTTCAAGAAATGTCTTGCTTTTAAAAAATATGATATTCTAAAGCAGCTACCGTTTTCAAAATTTGATGTATTATCCTTTCACATTTCCATAAAGTTCATGACCACTCACATTTTATGGGTTGTGGCATTTGTCTTCGTTTATTATTCTTTTAAAATTGTATATATCATAAAAACAGTTCTTTTTGGTTTAGTTTTGTTTCTCATCATTGTTTTGGTCATGATTTAACATTGCATCCAAATGTTTCCAGAGTATTTTTCAATTTGGCGGAATGTGTAAATAAAATTTCGCTTAGAAACTTTTTTAAATCGGTGTAAAGCATCTTATTAAAAGTTAAGTTTTTGATAATTCATAGAACACAATCTTAAAAAATTATCAAAAAACATCCGAAATTTTGCTTTTTGGAAAATTAGTTTCTTCAAATGAGTGTGTGTATGTTGTTCAATATTATTTATATAGTACACAAAATTCAACTAACGGTTTTCTAGATTTGTAAGTAGAGCAGGAATTGGGAAATTGTTTTTGACTCCTGATGGGAAAAGGGGGATGAGAATAAAGAATTTCTATTAAAAAAATGTTTAAAAAAATAAAAAAACACCCTTTTATATTTGTATATTAACTTAATCTTTAGTCACCAAATCTGGAAATCGGATCTGAAATGAGTCGCCAAATGCGGGATGGGATCTAAAAATGGAAAATCGTTAATCCTGATGATCCTGATCAGGACAATGGAACAAAATTATTAAATTATTGTATTGTCATCGGTCCTGGACAAGTGAGTAAAATTTCGAATTAATCTGACCGTTTAAAGTGGGTAAAAATGGATTTCAAAGATTCCGTTACATACAAGTGAAGCTTATAAAAGGGTGTTAATAATATGGCATAAAAAAATTTTGTTTACGTGTAAACTAATAAATAATTATTAATTTTGATAACTTTATTATAATTTATAATAAATAAATAAATAAATTGGTATATTAGTATAATGAGTGTGCATTTTCTTGTGTTGTCCTTTAAAATGTTTCTCGTAGTTTTTCCTTTATATTTTTAAAATTAATTGTCATTTCGAGAAAAGAAATTTTTCTTTTTAAATTATATATATATATATATATATTCCTATTTTCATAATTTTTTTAAAAAATATCAGTTAAAAATTTATTGAGTATGATAATGTTTATAAACCCAATCTCCCTTTAAAATTTCTAAGGACCCGGAATTAAAGCGCAGTTTCATCGGTTAGGTGACAAATATTTTATTAAGCAATCGCCATAGCTCAGATTAAAAATGTTTAATAATTCGTTTGCTTCATTTGAAACTAATCTGGCAACTAAGTTCATGATGAAAAATAATATTCTTCGATACTTGTGTATTATACCATTGACCAATTTTGCCAAATCAAAAAACGCCGCCAATTTAAAAAATATCGCCATCGTTACTATTGTGTTTGAACATGAGAACGGTTTCCACCATGACTGCTAATCATTGCGTTGTCTACGTCTTTTTGATTGCTCGACGGTATAATACATAAGCACCAATTCTTCATATTAATTTTGACTTAATAACCTATTGCAACTTAAAATAATCTCTGGGAGAGTTGATGTAAAATATTAAAACTAAATTAGTATTGTATTTTTAGATTATTGCTACAAAACACTTGGCATACCTTCCAACGCCCCCTTTGCAGCTGTTCTATTCTAAAAACTCTAGTCCCCTTTTCCAATTCATATTCCACCCTCAAATATGAAAGGTTGGATCCACTCCCCTCCATTTTTTTTTTCACCCTCTAAATTCTTCCTTTCATTTTCTTATCCTGTGCATTTTTTTCTGCCCGTCTCCCCCGTCTTTACCCAGGTGCAGGGCCTCTAAACGCATCATATCCTATTCGTCTTTCTCATTTCTTCTGTCAACACAAATATTTCCTGGCATTTTTGTGATAAATAAGCTTTTTTTCTTCTCACCAGCAGTGTTGATGTTATGTCCTTGAAACTATTTTTTTTTTTTTTTTTTCCAATTCCAGAATAGTTTCTCATATTTCTTTATGAAGAACTAAATACAGAAAGTGAGTATTTTTAGGTAGGCGGGCATTGTTAATTTTTTCCTATTGTTTTGGGATGACAAAATGTAATGATGTTTCACTAAGCCATTTGTGATAATGTCAAGCCATCTAAATCTTTTTGTCACGATTTTTAACAACTTATTGTCATTTCTTTATTGGCCATTCTCATAATTCTCTCTTTTTTTCTCCTTCATTATAAACTCTTTAAATAAAACCATGGATTTTTTTTTCTTTCGTTTTTTAAAAAAAATGCTAGAAATGATCACATTAGCTTACCAAGACTATTCAAATTGTGTTTTAAAATTATTGTTGATGAATTAGCGGCAATTCAATCAGTGGCATGCACAAGAGGGGTCTTTGGGATTCAACCTCCCCCCCCCACCTACCCACACACACACTTTCCAATGACCAGTGATCTTCAAACTGTGTTCCATGGAACCCTGGGGTTCAACAAGGCATACTCAAAGGCTCCAAACGTCATAATAAAAAATTGAAAGAAAATTTCAAATTTTTATGCAAAATAGATTCATATTCGTGAAGTTTTTATAACCACTAGCATCTAAAGCTCATTCCAGTCATTAAAACTGAAAATTCTATTTATAGTTGACTCTCAATAATTCGAAATTGAAGGGACCAATGAAAAACTTCGAATTATCAAGAGGGTAGAAAAAAACTCCCAAAATACACGAAGAGAAATTTTTTTTCTATGATTTTCTCAGTGCTAGATTTGATGATTTTCAAGATAATAAAAAAATACAGATATTTTCACAAATCCTTTTTCAATTTCTCTCCAAAATGTTATTTTTTACCCACCTGAAATCGAAATTATTGCATACAGCACCATACTACACCGAAAAGCAAATGAAAGGAATTTATTGAATTTTGGAAATTTGTACCAACAATTTCTTCAAATTTACACGATTTGGCTGTCAGATATTGTTGTAGATTTGAATCAACATACGTTTGTGAACAAATATTTTCTATTATGAACGTTACAAAATCAAAATATCGTTCAAAATTACTTGAACTGATTAGACTTGCGCTCTTTTCGTAAAATTTACATAATAAGCCTATAAGTAACATTTTTTCACCTTTTCATTTGCTCGATAAGTTGAAAGTGGCACGCTTAATTATTTTTTTATCTTAAAGTGGCACTCTTCCTAAAAAGATTGCCCCCCCCCACACACACACCCCTGCCATAGACTAACAAACTTATAGTATTAAGATTACTCCTGGGCATAAGCGCACACATGTTGGCGTCTGAGAGATCTAATTTCAGTCAAGATTACGTTTCGGCGCTTCCACGTTTACGGTTTTTTTTATTTGTATAACCCCTTTACCAATAAGAATAGTCTATGTATGTCATTTAGTTTTATTGGGAACAGTGACGCACACATGGGAGGGGGGGGGGTCAACGGGTCCGGACTTCTCCCCAAAAGCCCATGATTTTTTTTCGATTGATTATAATTCTATGTATATTGTACGTAAAATTTAATTATTTGTTATTAATAATTGTTTATGCTAATTATTCATTCAATAGTTAATTTTTTTACTGTTTTTTGTTCCCCAAAATCGGCAAAATCTAAGGAATATGTTGGGTGGCATACTGGAGCCAGTGGCATAACGTACACCCCCGCAATGGGGGGTGACCCAAAGCTTGACTGACGCTAAGTACGTATTTGGGCTTGGGGCTCAAAACCTGAGTTTACCAGGGAGGTCTCCGTTACGCCTTTTGATTGGAGCATAATAAGAGAAAAATGGACTTTGTATCCTGGACCCCCTCTTCTTGAAAAATTCCTGTGTGCGCTACTGATAGGGAATGATGGTAGCAGTGTTAATGTAAAAACACTATTAGAACTTAGATTTGTTCTGTGAAAATTATTCTTCAAAAAAGATTTCTAAATTTTGAGGGGATTTTGTTATTTGATTCGATTTTAGTTTGGGATGGCATGGAATAAAGTTGGGTTTCCTATATTACAAAAATATTCATCCCTTTAGAGTGAGCAATTTAAATTGAGATGAAATTCGATTTTAAATGTTTCGATCTTAGCAAATTCTTTCTTTTTTTTTTCAATTCTGTCTATAATTGACTGATTTAGCACCACTGTATATATATATATATATATATTCAAAATTTCTCTACAAGAGAGAGATGAATTACATGATTAATACTTAAAAGAATATCAATTGCCAGATAACAAGACAACAGAATTTAGAAGGAATATATATATATATAGTTATTGTAATTTTATACCTTCGGCCTTTTTTTGTAGACATTTATTGTGTAAACAAAATGGTCCATTCGGACTTTTTAATATGTATGGCTGAAGTGGTAGTGTTTAGAATTTTTTTCTTCAGCACATATGACTTTGTTTGAAATGCAAATTAAAAGGAATCTCCTAAATGATTAAGGTTTTCGTTATACTTGCTTGTAATAAATTAAGTTTTATTTATTTTTTTAAGTTGTCGTAACATTTGCATTGATTCCCTTCAAAAAATAATAATAAACCTTAAATACGTATTGCAATTGAATTTTTGGTGTATAGAAGTATTTAAATAGTTATAGAATTGTAGAAATTTTATAATTTTTTTTCTCAAAATGTGATGTTGAAATTGCATTAAGTTGCACAAGCAGAAAGTTATATGATTAGAACAGATAAACATTTCTTTTAAGGAATCTGTGAATTTATTAATTTCTGCTTAAGAAAAACCTCATAATTGAACAGTTCTGTTTAGCCATTTTTTTTTTCCTGAATGCCTTTTTGACATATCCTCATTTTTAAGTTTTTGATAAAAAGGAGGATCTTTATTTACGATTTACTATTATGTTATGTTTTAAATCTAACTAAAGTATTTGAGGCTTGTATAACGTTTAAGCAGATATTCTGTTTTCTTGTTTGTATTGTAAAAAGTTATTTTTTGATATAAAAGCTCTCTTTTTTTTGGTTTTTGATAGCCTTTTTACTAGTTAGTTATGGTTGTCTGACTCGTGGCCGGCGTGTCATGAATTCGAGTCCTAACGGCATTGAAACCCTCCTTCTGGAGGGGCTGATGCATGTTAAGGCTGTCTTCGATAAAGGTACTAGAGCCTGGATTAAACGCGAAATACATTTTCAGTCTGAAAAATGCCTCACTTTTCATGAAAATTTGCAACATTATAATTCATACACATGTTAACAATATAGAGTTTTTAAAATTCCAAAATATTCCATGAATAATTTTTGAAGTGAAACTTCTTTGCGGACGGAAGTGAATGGGAAATTTACCCAGTTTTGCGTAACAGTGAAATTTTTTTAAAAATTTTAACACGTGAAGGGATAGCTTATTTAACATTACGATTTTGGAGAAAAATCGCGAAACACGTTTTATACAAGAAAAAAATGGATCAACTTGGTTAAGAATGTAAAATATGCTGCTTTCTAAAGGATAGTGAAGCCAGAATATAATAAATTTTCAATCCTTTTATACCAAAATCAGATCCTATTCTTTAACATTTATCGAAGACAGCCTATTGCTGTGGTTCTAAGTCCACAACCTTGAACAGAAGTGGTTATTAGGAAAGGGGATGCTAACCTCACTTAACCGAGGTTTAAAATTACGAGGTCCGACGCCAATAATCCTCATGTTGCTTTGAAGTGTTACTTAACAAAACACTCTTTATAGTATTTTTTTTCCAGTTACATAATTGGGGGGAGGGGGGTATATTGTACGAGAACTGTCCTACTTTTTAGAACAGTTTTCAAACAATTTCAGTAGATTTTGATGTTTTACATACACTCTGATATGCAGACTGCTCAAAATTACAAGATGCAATCAGGGACATCTTAAGCCTTGGGCCAACTGGGCCCGGCCCAGGGCCTCTCCCTCAGTGGGAGCCTCGTTTCGTTCTCGACTCCATCTTAATAAGATCATGATGCGGATAATTTTAATGATCAAATATTTTTCCCGTACAAAATCTAAAAAAAATAAGGAATTTCAAACTGTATATCAACTGACCAAAGTAGTAAGACTGTATTATTACGTGATTATATGTGTTGTCCATGCCTAGGCCTAATACCGTAAACAATCATTCAACTCATTTAGTCGAAATGCGACCATCGGTTGAGCCAGTTTGTGCCTTAGTATTTGAGATTGTGAGTTGTGCACATTTATTTGGTTCAAATTGGGGCCGCGGTAGCCTAGTGGTCAAGGTGTTTGATCGTGGCTGGCATGTCATGAGTTCGAGCCCAGTACCACTAAAGACCCGCCGTGTAGGGGAGCGATGTACGTTAAATCTGCGAAGAGCTCAAACGTCCTCCCGTTGGTGTGGTGAGGTAGTTAGGAGAGGGGGTGGGTGCCAGCTCAGGTGTCGTCCTCGTCACTTGACCATGGTTCGAAATTACGAGGTCCTTCGCCAAAAGCCCTTATGTAGCTCAACAGTGCGACGTTAATGTTCACTCTTTGTTTCAAATTGCTGTTTGAAGGAGTATTTGACGATGCATGCTATATACTGTCTGCTTTTTAAGACCTCATGTAGGGCCTACTTTTGCATTGGGGCCCAGGGCCTCAAAAAAATTTAAGATTTCTCTGGGCCCAGGACATCAGAGTCTTAAGACGTCCCTGGATGCAATACATGTTTCAAATATTGAAAGTTTGAAATGTTCGTTTCATGATTTGCCATCGTTGTGTATTGTATTCAAATATATGCATTCTTCTCATTATAATTTTGTAATTTTCTTTTCTTTTTATGGACGCACAGACCTACAGAATATCCTATTAGTGAACCTAGACCCCGAGTTCCTAATCACTTAGAATGGTCATCCAATATTTATCAAAGCAGACTCTTACAACAGGTAAGTACCCGAGTTTCTTTAAGTATTGATTTATTTTGTGTGTAAAATAGATTTATTAATGAATGTTGCATGTGTTTTAGAATGACTATCGTCGTGATCTGCGAGACTATCGAGAAAGAGAAAGATTTTCTTACGGCAGAATCTGTAATAACACACATCCAAGGTATGATCACTACAGTCATGTAGATCGAAGGCCATTTTTAAATCAAAACTACACTCGTCTTCCTTACAACATGGTTCGCATTAAAAACTCTGTAAGTGCTTTATTAAAATCTTCTACAATGTGTGTTGTAATAAATTATGTGCAATGAATTTAGTTATATCGCTTTTATTACAAGTTATTTTATTAGTGTATTTTATTATAAATTAGGTAAAACAAATGAATTTAAATTATTTGTTATTGAATAAATACAAATGAAATCATTCTAAGATTTGAAAATTTTGTGTTAATTTTCATAAGTATTTATTATTTTATAATCCATTTTAAATATTCAAATGAGTTTTAGTAGTTATTTATATTGCGATTTATTAATAACAATCTTGTATTTTAAAACATACTGGATATTTCCCAGTATAAGCCGAGACTTTTTGAAACTGTTTTAAAGTAAGGGGGTCCGTTAATTTCACATCCGCTAATCTTGAAAAAACGCAGTTTAAAAAAACTTCTTCTTCTTCTTTGTCTTTTTCCGTTACCCATGCGTAAGTGATTTTAATCTTTTAACTATTTGGATGTTTTGAATAGAAATTTTATTGTTAAAAACGTCACGTAAATCTTTCAAAATCAGTGTCTGAATACAATGCCGGTTTAAACTCATTTCGGGGCCTGGGCGCAGATGATCTATGGCACTGGTGGATCCAAGAAAATGTCGTTAAGTCCAGCTGATCCGGACCCTTGTGCGCCCGCCCCGAGAGCTCAACGGATGAACTTGCACTGTTTGAATAAGAGTTTTCGAATGATTCGCAAAATTCATTTTCACTCATTAGGATGTCTGAATGCATATCGTCATTATGCAACGAGTTTTTTCTCCAACGCATGAAACATAGGTCGACGCATCACGTGCCTTTTAAAAATCTCTCTTACGTTCATTTTCAATAGAAAAAAAAGTGCATAGAATATGGCTAGCACAGGCACTGTATAAGATAGCAAATGAATAAAAGAGAATGTGTTACAACTTCAAAAAGAGCTACAAGAAATAAAACTATCGTCATTGGAGTCTGGCTTTTTATTTTATAGCAGTTTGATTTGAAATAATCTACCGTTTGATCATATTTTCGCTGTCTCATTGCGACCCGTTTAACAATTACGGTGAATTGAAAAGAATTTTTTTCTTTTTTTCCCAATTTGGCTTATATATAATTTTCGAGTTTTGGATAAATTTTTGGAGAAAGAACGCACTCTTGGTTTATATCCAGAAATATTTAATTCAGTAATACTTATCTTAATCTGAAGAATTTATATTTATTTACAAAGCAGATACTTTTCCTGCATTAGTATTTTGTAACTGATTTTGTGATAGGCTTTTCAACAGCGCCATTTCATTTCAATGTGTACATTTTTCTTTGTGTGTAAAATAAAAAGAATATAAGGTCTGTTCAAAAAGTATCCGACCTTTTACCAGAAAATATATCTTAGTTACTTTGCGCGAATAAGGTCCTAATCAAATTGAAAGAGTAGACCCCTTGCGCTTTCACACACTTAGCCCAGCATTCCTTCCACTGCCGAAAAAACTTCTGGAAGGCCGTTTTTGGAATGCGTCCGCTGTCGCATTCTGCCTTTTCTCATGTCTACTCTGAAAACGGGACCCTTTCAATCTCATTTTCATTTTCGGGAACAGCCAGAAGCCGCAAGAAGTCAGATTCAGCGTTGATAGTGTGTAGTAGGTCCTGTGCTACTGCAAGACGTAGTTCTTTCTGTTTCGCCTACAGAAGTTTGGGAACAAATTTCGCAGCCGCTCCGCGTATGATCCCAAAAAATTGCATGTGGAGAACTTGCACTGATCTCAACTTCCTTAGCAGTCTCTCGTATGGTTAAATGACGATCTTTCAGTATCAGATATTCCACCTGTTCAACAACAGCTGCAATTCGAGCTATTTGTGGCCTCCCAGAACGCTGGCCACTCTACAGACGTGCAGCCACTTTTGAATCAGTTAAACCCCTCCTTAATTTGTGTGACCCCTCATAGCATCGTCTCCAAACACTTTCTGAATCTTATATACGAATAGTTTCATTTAGAAAATCACCAAGGTTTTGACAAAAAAATTGATGCAGTACCCTAACTCAAGTCGTTCAGTCATCTTTACAGAAATGAAAATCCGACGAACACGTATAACAGCACCCCACTCGATAGCAAAGGCGTAGCTACCGCCTTGTCAACGATACAGGACCCCAAGCTACAGGGGCTCCAACGTGTGTAACTACAGCCCCACTAGCAGGGCTCTTATTCTAAAAAGGGACCCGAAGGAATTTTTATACAGGGTCCACTTCAGAACTAGCTACACCAATGTTCAACAGCCTGCAGGGACGAAGGAGAAACAATTCAAGCATATGCATTAAGGTGTCATCTCCCACTGTGGTCAAAGGCGCCGCTTTAGAATCTCTACTTTGCGCGGGAAAATTCAAAAAAAAAAAAGGTCGGATACTTTTAGTAAAGACCTTGTAGTTGTTCTTTTCTATTCGTCTATTTATGTATTTTTGAAGAAATTCAATTAATTTTTTCTCTCCTATATATAAGAATGATGATGACAAAGAATCCAACAGCATGAATGGTTTTACTGAAGACGATGAAGGCAATCATGAGTGCCATGACTTACGCCACAGTTCGGCACCCGTAAGTACAAAATCAATTATTTGTTATATTTGCATTGTATGGAAGAATTAATTACAGACATATTAGCAAATACAAAGCTAGGACGTCATAAGGCATGGGCCAAATGGGCTGAGATCCAGGGTCTCACCCTCGGTGGGGGCCACATTTTGTTCTCGACTCTGTCTTAATATGATCATGATCCGGATAATTTTAATGGTCAAATATTATTCCCGTACATATTCTCCCAGAAACTGGGAATTTTTAAACTGCATGTCAACTGGAAAAAGTGGTAAGACTGCATTATTATTATATCATGACTGTTGTCCATGTCTAGGCATGCGCCTAATATCATAAACAATCATTCAACTCCCTTATTCAAAATTCGGCTATCGGTCGAGTCGGTTTGTGGCTAGGTTTTTGAGATTTTCAGTCATGCACATTTATTTGTTTCACATTACCATTTGAACGAATATTTGATAATGCATGCTATATACTCTGTCTAATTTAAAGATCTCAGGTAGGGCCTACTTTTTCATAGAGGCCCAGGGCCTAAAAGAGTCTTAAGACGTCCCTGACTACTATTTTTGTATTATTTATTCTAATAGTTTATCCTTATTCGTAGTGTTAGATAGTCTTTTTAATCTATGATTAGTTTTCAATTTATTCCTTTTCTTTCACAAAGGGCCTAGACCTTCCCACAGCTTCTGTGGATGACTTTCACCAAAACGGTACTTTACCAATGGGGACTACAGATTGTCCAGAACCTAATGGAATGCCTTCTTTAGGGACTATTTATCAAGGAGAGTGGCCAATGCATCGAGGTAAGTTATATGTTCAAATTACAAAACGCTCGCTATATAGGTTCTAAAAGCATCGGGTACATCTGAATGTTGTATTTTTTTGTGTGCTTTGGTTGCAAATTCATGTTGTCTTACATGCATTTTTTAGCTTTGTGGATGAGTGGACCTAGTAGCATTGGTGAGAAAGATCCTTTGGATGGTTTTGGCGGTGATGATACTGAGAGTATCATGAGCTTTAGTTCTAGTACGGCAACTATGAGTGCACGCCGACCTCATACTCATCAGCTGGGAACAAAGGTATTTTATTTGTCTGGATTATGGATGGGAATTGTTTTTGCTACATAATATTTTGATTCGAATTGTATTCCTTAATAGAATTAAAAAAGGAAATTTTATAGTCTGTGCAAAAAAAAGTGTGATTAAAAGAACGCTGATGTAGTTCATAGCTTCTATGTTTGCTTTTGTCCTAATGTTTTAAAAATTGAATAATTTTGAAAAAGGGTTTAAATGTATCGTAAAAGCTATGTATATTTTGGTGCCACTTAAGACCTGATATGTAGACGGACTGATGCACGTTAAATCCGTCGAAGCTCCAATTCCTCGTGTTGTTCTGGAAGTTTGGTAAGTGGTGTGCCAACTTATGTGTCAACCTCGTTATTTGACCGAAGCACAAAGCCCGTTGCCAAAAATTTTCGTGCAGCTTCAAAGTTCTGAAAAATAACAAATCGAATCAAACCATTATAGTGAAATCACTGTTTGTGAAATTTAGATTAAAATGTTGATATCATTTGACATTCTTAAAAATATTTTAATGATCTGAATTGAGAGTATATAAATGATTTGATCACTGATAGTAATTAAAAAGACTGTTAAAATAAGCAAATTTAGAAATTAATTTATTAATAGTATCATCTAATAGATTAAATGATAAATTTAAAACTTTTCGTTCATAAGAATTATTGAGGTACTTGCGTATTAGCGTAACAATCGCCAACTCTATTAATAACTCGCCAAGTTGGTGTCCCCGATTTTCTATGCGTCGTACGTGCTGATGTGGCAATCAGGTGCATCGTTTTATAGAATGTCGCCAATAGGTTGCGAAAATACGTAAGTACCATTATTGATTTTCTGAGCAACGGTAACTGTTCTTCTCCATGTCAGACACATGTAAATGTTTCTTTAAGATATATGATACTTTTGTATTATCGTAACCATATTGGTCACATTATATGAAACGAAGCACATGGTCGCCAATTCAGCGCGTACGACACATACGAAATCTCGGTTGCAAACTTGGTGAGTTATCTTGAACGTTGGCATTGTTGCGATATTACGTAAGTACCAGATATATTTGCATATACTGTGGAAAATAGTATTTTGAAATTAATGCGAATTTAATTTGTAAATCAAATAGTTTTTCTGTTCAAAAGATGCATGTCCTGAATTATTATCATATTTGAAAACGTTTATTGGAATGGAAACTGGCCTGAATTATATTCCAATCTGAGAATTGCCAAAGAGAATTATTTTCATAAAATGCAATGTATATTTTTGGTACTTTTCTGTTTCCCCGGCACAAATCTCGCCAAGTTGGCATTATTCGCGACAAAATTACTCAAAAAAATTATAGATACATATAATTTCCCATTGGTTTTTCCGTCCATTTTCGATGTATTATGAAAAAGACGTTACCGATAAGAAGAACGAGTTGTTTTGAAAATGTGGTGGTAATAGGCTACTAGCCGGAATATTCCATTCGGTGTCGATTGTATCATTTTTGGCGACTTAATCGCTTGCGCCGGCGTAACGGAAAAGTACCTATTTTTCTTATTAACATTGTGCTAAATTTTTTACATTACTATCTAAGTAACTGTTAATTGTAGTTCATGCAAATGTGTATACATATATATAATATTTGAATATATTTTTGCATCCATAGGTAGAGATGGTGTATTCATTGTTATCCATGCTAGGTAGTTGTAACAAAGAAGATATGAGTCGAACTCTTTTGGAAATGTCTAGTAACCAAGACAGTTGCATTGCTATGCGACAGTCAGGTATTTGCAAAGTATTTTCTGTTTGATTTCTGTGCCTATCATTTTATTTTACATTATTAAATCTTATTGATGTAATTTTTTCATATGTAGGATGTCTACCTCTTTTGATTCAACTCCTTCATGGAAGTGAAGGTGACCAATTATTGTCAGAACAAAGAACTTCTGAGAATGTCAAATGGGCTGTACGAGAGGCTCGGAGAAGAGCAAGTCAAGCTCTGCATAACATTGTCCATGCACATCCAGATGATCGAAGAGGTCGAAGGGAAGCCAGGGTTTTGAGACTTTTGGAACAAATACGTGATTACTCTGACTTTCTGAGAGATCTGGATTCCAGTAATGTGGATTTTTCACACAATGGTAAAAAGTGATATATTTCATACTATGTGGACTTATTTCTATAATTAGTTTTGAAATTTTTTTATAATATGATGCAGCTTGCTTTTTCAGAAACTTAAGATTAATCATTCCTGACTTTTATTTCCCTGTTAAATTTTAAATAATTTTTTTAATTAAATGTATAATTTTCAAAAGGAATTTATTGTAAATACATATCTATGATGTATTTTTTAAAATTTGTTCTTTGTTATAGAAAATCTGGATTTGCATCCGGGTCCAGCCATAGCTGCATTAATGAAACTATCATTTGATGAAGAACATAGACATGCCATGTGTCAACTAGGTGATTTTTCTCTCTCATTTATTGGATAAATTTAGAAGTTAGTAATAAAAATGCATTAAAATATTACTGCATTAAAAGCAATAAACTAATATCATAAGCAGTGAAAAAACAATGTTGAAATAAAGTTTTTTTAACTCTTAAATTTTAAAAACATTGAAAAAAATCGTCAAAAAAATTTTGTGAGAAGTAATTTTTTTAAAAAACTAAATATTTAAACTAAGAAATTCAAAGAAAAAAAGTTATTGAAAATGCGCTTCATAAAATCATGCATGTAAGGTCCATTTTATTGTGCTGAAAAAAAATCTTTTATATCCATGCTAGTTATGCTTTTCTTTCTGTATTTCATAGAACATTGTTAATTTCAAATAATTGGTATTCTAGAATTAAACAAAATTACCTATATAAAATGAACCAAGGTACATAACTAAACACTATACAAAAAAGAGAACATGTACTTTGAAATAAAACAAAAAATTGTAAATAACTGTATAAAAAAATTTCAATCAATTCAATATTTACATGATGTGTATTTGGTTGGAAAAAACAACTAAGGATGTAACATCTTTTCATTTGCGATACAAAAATTAGTTATATTAGATATATCGAGCTCCAGTGGAAATCATTTATGCTCAATTTGGAGCAAAAAGAGTGTGAATGATCAAAACATTTTAGGAAAAAGACCACTCACTGGGTGGTTTTCCTTGAAGGGGGAGGGAGGTAAAGCCAGGCTTAAACCCACACAATGGACCACCAGATAGAGCAAATGGAGGAATTTTCATTTACATTTATTAACTGTGCATTTTTAATGGTTATCTGAGCTAAGCCATCCTAGTTTAATGGGGAGTTCAAATTAATAAAAAAAAATTCTGTAATTAAGATCATCATTCTGAGTTCTCAAGCATTATACAAGGTAATTACAAATGGGACATTAAATAAAAATGTGGGATTTTATTACATTTATTTGTCAGTATACATTTAATGTTTCATCTTGCATTGTAACTATCTAAAATAACAATTTAAAAGTAATTAAAAAAGTTATATAATATTATTAGTCTGCCATGAAAAATTTTATGGTACATAATGTATAATTACTGTTATCATCTGCATTTGTTTCAAAAGAAAAAAATTAACTAGTTAGATTATATTTGGAATGACACATTTGAACTAAAGTTACAGTAATAACATGAAATTTACTTAATTTCTTTCTCTGTTAAAAACAATTCTTAATCAAGGAATTTCCAAAAGCTCTCAAACAATTTTTTCATCCTGAAAAAAAAAACTCTTCAGATATCTGTAATCTGGCTATTAGCTGTTAATGGTAATTGATATGCACATAAATCTTTAAAAACATTTTCTCAAAAACGTACTTTTATAGCTACCTAAAAATTAAAGAACTGCAATAGTTGATTGCTTCAAAAATTAAATTTATTCTTTATTTTTTATGTATGTTATATAAAAATATGATTTAATATATAAAGGACATGGAATCCAATTTATTTGTAGTATGGCTTAGATATACAAAATTATTCCAATTAATGTTGTCATTTATTCCAGTAAATAATTATTAATTGAATAATGGTGTATTTATAAAAATTAAGGATATTAAATTCTTGCTTAATCGAAAGAAAGTTCTGATTCAGAAAGGTTTTTTTTGGAGGGGGGGAGTTGTGCTTTGATCCTCATGCCAGTATAGTGCTAATTTTTTTAATGTATAATTTATATTTAAAATCTAAATGTGTGCATGCATACTAGTATACATTTTTGTATCTGTTTTAAGTATGAAATATTATGTATGATTTTAAAATATTTTGTTTTATACAATTTATAAAAATAAATTCTGTAGAATATTTCCATGAAGCATACCAAATTTAAGCACTTGCATAATTGATATTTATTTGCTAAAATGGACAGTTTATACGAAGATTTATTTTTTATTAGGTGGTTTGCAAGCCATTGCTGAACTGATTCAGGCTGATCATGAAGTGCATGGCAATACCAGTGATCAGTTCTGTGTTACAGTTCGTCGCTATGCTGGGATGGCTCTGACAAATTTAACCTTTGGTGATGGAACTAACAAAGCTCTACTATGCTCCATGAAACCCTTCATGCAAGCCTTAGTAGCACAATTATATTCACCTAATGAGGATCTCCGCCAGGTATATTTTTTTAAATCTCTTGCGAAGCATTCTATTATTCATCAGTGATATATTTATTTTTTATCAAAATTATTTAGTTTAATATTTTACCTTATACATTTGTTAATTTTGTATATATTAAAAGCTATTTTTATTATAATTTTTATGCACATATGTCTTTGTTTATAATATATTTCATGTTATTATTTTAGACATTCTATGTTTTGTAATTTAGAATGTTGAAATGTATTTTTATTTGCAAATTTCCATTAAATAGTATTTTGTGAAAGTAGCATGCTGAATTATTGATAACTCAGCACTAATACATATTTGATAAAAGAATAAATTTATTTTTAATTTTATTGAATTATAATTATTTGTTGATTAAGAATTGCAGTATTAAAATTACATTATCAAATTGTTACTGATAAAAAAATCATGGTATTAACAAATTTATGTATAATATTTGTGGAATTGTACATCGTATCAAGTTCATTCATTAGATAATTTTTAATCCTTTAAGCATATTTTACATTTAGCTCATTTTTTTTTCTAGCTATAACTATCTTTTGGAAAAAAATGTATTAAATTAAGTTCACCAAATTATAAAATACGGTTTTTTTTTAAAAAATTAAAATATTTTTTGGTATAATTACTTAAGATTTAACCCTTTAATAAAAATGTATAATTTTAAAAAACAGAAAAAAAATATATTTACACAATAAAATTATATATAAATAAAAATAGTGTAAAATAAACTGGTTGAAAGTAACCCAATTGTCTCCAAATACATTATAAATAGTCTAATATGTAAAAAAAGAAAGAAATGTTTGGAGGAGAGTATATAAGAAATAGATTGTGTTTAATCATTTTGATTGGTTACTTTTGAACACTCCAACCTAGAAATATCACAGGTAGAAGAATAGAGGATGAAACCTATACCCATAATTTTGATGGGAATGAAAAGCGAAGAGAGGGGAATTAAAGTTGTCTTAATATTTCTTTCGTTTGTAAAAATTCTTCAGTGGTAATCAATTTTGAAAAATAATATTATATTCAGGAATAGTTATGTTACATAATGGGAATATTCAATTTTAATTAGTTACTAGTACATTTAATAGTAGTGATGGTTTAAATAGTTATTTGATTTGTAATTGACTTGTTTTGCTACAAAATTTAGTCTTAATTTTTACATTAAAAAAATTATAAATACTAATATTTGTGCACTTGTACACTTTCTAATATAAAAGTGTGATTTGTGTTAATGCAAAGTCAATGCATTATTTTTTCGCATTTATAGTATGTGTAGATAAAAAAATTTTAGCATATTTTCATGGTACTAATTTAATATTAATTTTACAACTATATTTACTTATTCTTACTGCTACCATGAATTAAATTACCTTTTGTCATTTACTTAGCAACATTTTTCTTTGCAAATATCAAAATGATTTTGCATTAAAAAATATTTCCAAATTTTAACTTATTTTTTCAGTAGATCCTTAATTTCTTTGTTTCATAAATTATTTGTATTTTTTAAAATTATAAAGTGATGCACAATAAAAAGAAGGATCTATAACTGGATTAAATAAAAATTAAGGTAAAACAAAAGTTTTGAGAATCATCATTAAAATAAATTTTATTTCAATGTTTTTTATCGTGAATTTCTTTAAAGCATTATTAAAACAAATTTTGTTGTTAAAAAAGGCCATCTAAAATCATTATGCACTCTGAAAAAATTATTATTCTAAATTATCATGTAAATTTTTATACAAATCAAAGTATTTTCATTTATAATACCTTATATATATTTTAAAATAGAATAATATTTTTTTAGGTTACTGCTAGTGTATTGCGTAACTTGTCCTGGAGGGCAGATGCTTCAAGTAAGCAAATCCTCAGGGAAGTAGGAGTTGTTACTACTCTAATGAAAGCAGCAATGGAAGCACAGAAAGAATCAACTCTTAAAAGCATCCTCTCAGCTCTGTGGAACCTTTCTGCACATTGCAGTATGAATAAAGCTGATATTTGTGAAGTGGAAGGTGCTCTAGAATTTTTAGTTTCAACTCTTACTTATAAAAGTTCCTCCAGTACACTTTCTATCATTGAGAATGGAGGTGGTATCCTTCGTAACATATCCAGCCACATTGCCGTACGGGAGGACTACCGAGTCACATTGAGAAAGCATAAATGTCTACAAACTTTGCTTTCTCATTTGAAATCACCAAGTTTAACTATTGTAAGCAATGCTTGTGGTACTCTATGGAACTTATCTGCAAGATGTTCTGAAGATCAACAAATGCTTTGGGAGATGGGTGCCGTTGGAATGTTGCGAAACCTTATTCACTCAAAACATAAAATGATATCTATGGGTAGCTCTGCAGCCTTAAAAAATCTCCTTGCTGCTAGACCTGAAGGAATTAGCCTGGGCTTAGGATCTCATTCTGAAAATGGACATCTTAATGGTGGGTTGTCCAACATGCCTAGCTTGTTAGTCAGAAAACAGAGGGCTCTTGCTGCTGACTTGGATGAAAATCTTGCTGAAACCTGTGATAATATTGATAGCCCTAAAACAAGTCCTACACCTGGTGGGGAATTCAATAAGAAGTTTGCTTACGAAATGAATGGTATTGACCGGAAACCTCAGTACTTATCATATCTTCCCGGAAGAATGTACCATAGCATTAATGGACATGTTGGTTCCCCAGTTCGTGTTCCTCGCTCAGAAAGCAAAGATAGTCTTGGAAGTAGTCGCTCTGAACCACCTCACTACAAAGCACAACGAGAAAGATTTAGAATTTTTGTAAACAATAATAGGTCAATGCCATTGGATTGTAAAATTGTTCAAGAAAAACCAGCTGAGTGGAAAGAAAAGACTAATCTTCCATTTGAGGGAAACAGCAATGTTGTTTTACAAATGTTTAGACACTTACAAAGTACTAACAATTCAACTTCAACAACTGATATCAAAACAAATGGACATGCTGAGCTTTCAGATGTTGAAGAGAAACCTGCAGTCCGGCCAAATAGTTTGCCACCACCAAGAAAAGGTTATGTCAGGAATAATAGACTATCTGAGAAGAATTTGTATCATAATGGTTTGCATCATTCAAATGCGATGAACGGTTTTGATTCATCTGAAATGAATGGTCATAACCCAGAACCAACTCATTCATCTCATAATCAGATTGATGATACTGATTTCAATGAATTGTTAGAAATTCCTGGAAATAAACGTACTTTTCCAAACAGCAAGCAGGATTTTGGATTGCTTTCTGGAAAAGCACAAAGTGATATTTGGAGGAGTAGCACTGCACATAACCAACAGGATGGATTACGGGGCACTGATCTAAGAGAAAGATTTAAGAATGTTGTGATGAGGCCCAAAAAAACTAGCGATGCTTTATCTTCATCTGCAACTACCTTGAGCAAAGGTGATAAAATTAAATGTATCTAAATGTATTTTAACAGTTCTGTATAACATTTTGTTATCACATTAACTTAATTTTTTCCAAAAAAACTTTTATTTAGGTAGAATTTTTTATTTTATTGAAACATTTTTAAATTAAAATTCAATATATAAGATTATAATTTATATTCTGTTCTAAAATTTTGTGAATTTCAATTTTTTAAAAATATATTTGTAGAAGTCGTCAGTGATGACCAAAGCGTTGATCAAACACCACTGGTAATTTCACGTTGCAGTTCCTTAAGCTCATTAACTAGCTGTTTTCAACATTCTGCTCGTAGCTCTTGGGTCAGTGATGTGAGGTAATAAGATTTATATTCTTTTTTTAGAAAAATTTATGAACTTTTTAAGTTGTTTCACGTTTTAATATTATGGAAAGAATAGTGAATAAGGTGCAAATGCATTTATGAAACCACATTTTGGAATTTAATCATTTTCCACTTTTATATGAAATAATAGTGATTAATGTATACTTTAGGTTTGTCTATTTTTAAAAAACAAAATTATAAAAATATTTTTCTTTTTTAAAAAATTGATAAGAATATTGTAGCTTTTCCTTTTTTTGAAAATTTCCGTATATTTATATTTAATGATCTATTTTAGTACTATTGCATTGTTCCAATAGTACAAAGAATTGTAAAATGTTTGATATTGTTTTAAAATTTTGAATAATTTATTTTCTTTTACTATATTTTTTCACTTTTATTTTATCGGTATTATTTATTTGTATTTCAAATATTTTAATTACTGTAATTTTTAACTATTCAAACAATAATTATAAGTGTAAATTTCTTAACAAACTTTAATTTAACAAAACAAAAAAAAAATCAGGAAGCAAGATAGAATTAGGAAAGGTGGGGCACTCAAACTTTTCTTGGCAGGCAGCCATTGTGGCCCATATTATTAATGCATACAAAATCAATATTTCTTCCCATTTCTAACCTACCTGCCAAATAACATTCTGTGTGTTGAAGGGAAGTTTGGGACATTCTGTATTGGGACCTTTTGTTTTATAAGCATTATGAAAATGTTTAATGCTGTTTGGAAAATGTCAGTATCTTCCTAAGTTTTACTTATTGAAATTATTTCAAAAAATATTTATGTATAAGTTACATTTTTATCAAACATTTATATTTTTATTTTAGAAGGCATAAAATACAATTTTTAATATTGATAATTTTAGATATATTTAAAAATCTTATTTATCAGGGAATTTTTTTTTATATTTGAAAATAATTTTAAAATATGTATCCATATTTTGAATATTAGTAAATTAAAGCAAAATATGTGTATGAATAAATAACACAACAGAAAATTAAAGTAGGTATATTTATTCTAATAGAGCTAATGTTGTGATTTACCTATTCATTTATAAATGAAATTGTTATCTAATATCAAATATATTTGATATTTCTGTAAATAAATGCTTTTATTACCTTTAACATTAAATTAATTTTAAGATATAAAAATTTTTCAGCCAAAGGACAAGTGCAGTTATTTCTCCATCGGATTTACCAGATTCTCCTGGATACTGCATTAGCGAGGAAAAGCATCACATTTTTGAATTCACAGACAAGATTCCAGAGGCTGATGCACAGAGTCTAATAAGACCTAGGCCAGCATGGCCGATGAATTCTCTACCATCAAATGACTCTTTACCTAGCTCTATAAAAAGAATGTCCTTAGAAAGTGATGTTTTTGTGAATAGTAATGAAGCTTTGCATAGTGAAACCATAACAGATCATTCTGTAAGTCTTGACATCTTAGAATCGCCTACTTCTTCAAAGACTCCTCCTTCCAGACCTCAAAACAGTCCATTTTCTCCAGACAAAGATCAGTACTCAAGCCAAGAAGTAAGCTTATTACAAGTTTATAGAATCTTAAACTACTTAATTTGTTATAGTATTTTTTAATTGTGTTATATTCTTGTGTAACTTCCATTTAAAAAAAAAATTTTTTTTTTGTTATTCTGTAAATAATTATAAAATTAGTTTAATGAAAGTGTTTCTGTCCTTTGTATTATTTGAAATTTGTAGGTATGTTATTGTACTAGAAATTTTTTTTTTTAATTTTAAACAAGAATTTCTTATTTTTCAAATTATTTGATTGCTTTAACAGTTACAAAAACATTTTTATTAAATAGATGTTTCACTTTTAAAAGGAAAAAGAAGAAAAAAAACAGGGCTTATTTAAGAGTATAAAGAAAATATTTTAATTTATATATGCTATAAAAGTGCATAAATTTAGATCAAATTATACCTTCAGCATCAATTATTCTACTTAAATTAGAGTTATGTATAAAATTTTAGAAGTTGCATCAAGCATGTACATATTAGGATCTATTTCATATCACAACTTTTATTTTACTAATAGTTTTGCTTTTTCATTTTTTGAAATGATATATATGTATAATTTTGTTTGTCACACATTTGGAATTTGGATTATCTCATGTTATATTATTGGTTTTAGAATACTACTAACATACTTGTATGTCATTGTAATACAATTATTATGACAGTATAAATGTGTTTAATAATTTTTGTTCTGATAATATATTTCATAGATGTTTCGTTGAAGTCTTTTTCCAACTAATTATTCCACATTTTATCATTTTGTTTTTCATTGAACAACATACTCATGGTCTCGGAGACAATTTCAAGTTTGTACTAAGATAGTATAAATAGTGGATATAATTTCACACACTGCAATTAATGTAGTGTTTGTTTATAAATATACATGTGATTGTTTACTTTATACTTAACTATATTACATTTTTCATTTACTTTTTACATTAAGAAATAATATTAGTTCCATTTGATATATTTAGAAATTAATGGTAATTAATTATTTGAATTAAAAATATCAATTAGTGTTTTTATAATATTTGTATAAAATATCACAGTTAGCGAAATTTTCATTTAAAAATTATATATCCCTATTTCATTACAATATTCAATGCACTGAGATTTTAAATTGAAATTGTTTTGTTTGACTTTGATAATTATTTGTGAATTATTATCAAACTAATTTATGAAAATTATTGTATAAAATTGTTTTTCATCATATTTTTATAGAGCTCAAGTTCCCAAGAAAATGAACACCAGAAACAGATCGAAGAAAAGGACAATGATTTAGTTGAAGCCTGCATAAATTTAGGAATGCCGAGTCAAAAACAACTGAACTCTACTCTGCATTCTAAAATAAATAATTTATTATCCTCAGTAACATATTCCCGCAGTGGTATTCCTATAAAGTCCAGATTAACACAATCATTCCCAGCAGCTTGTAAACCTGAAACGACATGCGCCTTGGCAAGTCAGAATTACTTTCAAAGCATTCCTGGAACCTCTCAGTCTTCAAATTTGCATACTAGAATGGCCAACTCTGATGGTACTATTTGTGATGATAATGATAATCTAATAAATTCTGGAAATATTTCAAGTATACCAAAGAATCAAAAACAAACGGAAGATTCAACGTCTCGGAATGATTCTTTCGAGAGTAAGAAAGTCATTTCAGAAGCGTTTCTTTCTAAATGTCTTGATGTATGCAAGAAATATCCTGCTTTAAGCCAAAAGTCCAGTTTTGATCAAGCAGAGTTAAGAATATCAGGTAAGTTTCAAATTTAATATATTTTAAAAGAGTGAATTTTTGAAGCATATACAGGGGTGTAGGCTACTGCCGTATTAATGATACAGGGACCCCAACATGCGAACTGCAGTCCCGATAACAGAGCTCTCATGTCTAAAAAAGAGCCCTAAAGGAATTTTGATACAGGGCCCATTTAGAACTAGCTACACCAGGGAGCAAATACATCTAGAATTGTTACATTTTTTATGACTTAACAAAGCTTTTGAATGCTGTTGCAAGAAAAGTTTTGCTACCTACAGTAAAATCAGGTGTATAATGTACACATTATAAGCCAAGTATAAAATGTTAGCTTTAAAAATAAAGAGATGAGCATTAAAAAATTAGACTTCTACATATATTGAAGAACTGTTTATTTTAAAGAAATGACATACCTTAAGAGCTTAAAAATTGTAGTTTTAGAAATATACTATTTTTTCAAAAGCTAGGGATAAAACTTCAAACTAATGATTTCAAAACATAAAAGCATTGCACATGTACATTTCGGATTTCTTTGTAAAAAAAGAGGGTGCGCATTACGTAGTGAATATACCTAAAAATTAAAAAATACAGCTTGAAAGTATAGGTTTGTGTTATATGCCAGATTTTTACGGTATTTATACATATGATAAAAGTAGGATGTATAATACAAATTAGTTCAAAATGATGTAACTAAGACTATTAATTTCCAGCTGAAATTTTGTAGTAGTTGTAACATAACAGTTTTGGCTGCAAGATAACTCTAATCCGCATGACGTATTTCTTTTATTTTTAAAAAAATTAAATTTATATAAATGTGTTTTTCCTATTTCAAAAATATATAAATTTTGTGTGGTATGTTGTACATTTTTTATTATTAATGGGTATTTTTGACAAAAGTAAAGCATTGAATTTTATAGCATTTTGAGAATTTTACTCTATATCGTAAGAAACATAAATTTAAGAAATATTAGGATTGAAATAATTTCGTTGTGGTAATTGCAGCAAAATATGCAAAAATCCATAAAGTTAGTTTGATATAATATAATTTTTTAAAAATATTATAAAGGTGCAATTACAGTAAATAAGACATAGTTTATGAACAGAAAAATTCTTTACAATATTTCATTTTATAAAACTTTCTATGAATTAATTATATTGTTTAAAAATGTGTTTTTTCTACTTATTATAAATGATAAACATTAATAAAATATATTGATGATAATAAAATCTATAATATTTATAAGTCTTATTTCTCTTACCTTTTTTTACACTAGGCAAAACTAAAACTTCTATTCCACAAATTGTTCGAACAGAAAATACAAACTTTGATGCTGAACAGCATCCAAGACAGCTTCACATAAAATCCCAAAATTTACCAGTTTATAGAGGCTTTTCTTCAGAAAGTAGACCTAAGCAAGATAGCCAAATTCAAAAACCTCAAATTCATGGAAACTCTAGTTCAACTGAAGAAAATATCTCTGAAGATAATATCCTTAGCAGCAGCCCATCTGCATGTGATGAGTCTGAAGGTCCTGATTCAGACTACAAATCACGAACCTCAAATAATAAATCAGGGGATTTGATTTTAAGAAACAATCGAGTCCGTTCAAGAAAAAGTAAAGCCAATAGGCGCTCAATGGAAATACGACCTCCTTCTGAACAATCTAGTGAAGATGATAACAAGAACATATTTAGCACCAGAGGTGTTGATATTGTATCATCACAGGGGCCAAGTCACATTGTATCTGTTCCTTCAAGTGAAAGTGAGGAAAAGGTCAAAGAAGATGAAAGAACCAAAGAGAAAGTATCTAGAGGTGTAATACCTGATCTTTTAGAAGGTGCTGCCTATCAAGATGGTTTGAGTCAAGAAACAGAACAAAGGCTTCAAAGCAGTAGCAGTGCAAGAACAGGCATTCCTAGGAATATGACAGATTCAATGGAATTAAGAAGAGGTGCTTTGATGATTGCTGCTGAATTGGAAGAAGGCATTGAGGATTATACACACAGCAGTACAAGTTTTGATTTGGAAAATATGAAGCCGCCATCATGCTTAGCTGAAATGAGTATGACCAGCAGTGGGCTGTCTGATCTTTTATCAAATGGAAATGGGTGTTACATTAATGGGAAGCGTGCAGTTGATCGCAGACGTAACATTAAAAGATCCAAGAAACTAAATAATAATCACAGATTCGTTTTTAAGTCAGTAAGGCAAACCATAGCTAAAACTTTAGATGTATCCAGACAAATAGACAAAGATAAACCACTATCGGCTTCTACTTCAATAGAAAATATTAGCATGAAAAGCAGTGGTACATCTGATCTCATTGAGAATATCAATCCTCCATCAGTTTTAGATGATTTATCCATGACTAATAGTTGTGCCAGTCTTAACAGCATTAGCTCTGATATTCTGGAAAGTAGATCACAGTCACTTGCAGATCCTAGAAGCAACTCAGAAATGTTTCAGCGACTAAATGCTGCTGCAGCAATGGTCCAGGTGTACTCACGAGAACTGTCTAATATAATGACAGGAAGCATGAAGAGTAGTTGCAATTCAGATTGCTTAGATCTTGTGAAGCCACCTTCTATCTTCCAGGATATTGCTGAAGTGACTATGGAAGATGGAACAGAAATTTTATCTGATCCTCTAGTTTCAGATTTTGAGCTTGAAGAGGAACTACCTCATGATGATGAACCTTCTGTACCATCTACAGAAACCATGCATTCACCATTTATACCATCTGCAAAATATCTGGACGAAAGTGCTGAGAATTTAAACAGTTCTGTTGATGGTGATAGCCTTATGGACAAAGAACATTTTCCAATTAAGCAAATTAGCTCTTTAGCAATGGAACCTCGTAATAATAGTCCTCTAAATAGTATTCAAAATCCTTCATTGATCACTGATGATGACATGTCATCTGGATTTTTTAGTAACCTTACGACTGACGATCATTGCAGTATTGATAGAGATGATAATTTCGAATCCAATATTCCATCTTCTTCCCCACCAGCTGAACGACGTGGCCCACGTATTATAAAACCTATCAATAGGGAAACAATTCGCCAAATGCAAGAGAAGAAAAATGTTGAAAAAACAGTAAAATCAATCAGAGGTAAAGTTTCAGTCAGCAGTCCTCGAAATCTTCTACAGCAAGTTACCAGTGCTCGCATTATGGGTGTGAATAAAGCAAGTCTTGCAAAGACACCTTCACCATCTGTGGGTGGTGTAAGACCCACCAGAACATCTGCCTTACGTGCATCTCAAAACAAACAAACGAATCTTAAAGTAAGTGGTGGCAGAATGTCACCAAGAGCCTTTCTTAGCAAACCCCCTGCTTCTACAGCAAAAGGTTTTAATAAAATTAGCAAGCAAACACCAGCTCCTAAAACAACTTCCATTAGTAATTTAGATTCAAAAGTAAACAATAGTAATGCTGAAGTGAAAAGACCTCATCCTCTAGTGAAACAAAATACTTTTACCAAAGACGAGACAAGCCCAAAAGTGCCTCTAGATTTGGATATGCCTTCAATACAGTCAAAATTACATACAGATTATCATAATAATAATGACAAAATGTGTGGCGAAAAAGTGATATCTCCTCTTTCAACTGAAGCAAAAGTTCCTGATCGAAAACTATCTCTTTCTACTACTACCACCAGTGGCTTGCCTTCATCCAACATGAGCTTGCAAAGAAAACTTAGTGCTCCAGTTCAAAGAAAAACTGAAAAGTATGGAATATCTACTTCACCCAGCTCCCAAAGCATAGCAAAAATTCCAGGTAACATCTTTACATTTATTTTTGTATTATATATTTCCCTATGAGCAAACTCTCTCGTATAAGTTGCCAACTGTACATTACTTTTTATTGTTGATGTATTTGTTCTAGAAAAATGTTTTAATAACTTTTGTTTGCTTCCCTGAGAATATGAACCACGCATCTTTATTCCTTTATCTCCCACTGATTTTTGAAAACTTAAATTTATTTTGCCATTATTTTCATTCATAAGGAAAATGAATATACTTTTAATTAATAAACTTCTCAAGAATTAAGCAAAATTGGAATGTTTAAAGTGTTATAACACCACAAGTAACTTTGATTTAGAACTTTTTAAACTATTAATAAAATCTTCAAATGTTATTTCTCATATACATAGTTATGAATCTTTAAAATCCATATTCTGATATAATCGTAAAATCTTAATTGATTGGTTTATTTATATTTCTAATAGGTTTAAGAAATCGTAAGTGTTTATTATTACTTTTAAAAAATAAGTTATTTTATTATTTAATAAAAACGTTTACAATAATGAAAGTGCTTTTTTAGGTTATTGATTTTATAATCCAATTATGATTTTTGGGCGAAAATATTAGTAATATTTAAAGATTAATGAGCATTTGTCTATTATAAAACAAATTGAAGAAATGCATAATTGAATTATATCATGTTCTACATTATAGCAAAATTATGAATGCAGTTTTTAATTCTTGGGGGTTTTTTTGTTAATTTAGAGAAGAAAAGTCCAAGTAGTGGTAATTTAGCTGGACGTGGAACATCTGCTGTGGGCAGTAGAACTACAAGTACAAATAGCCTATCATCTGTGTCTTCCAACAGCTTATCAGTTAAAAAACAGAATTCTCAAAAAGATGTGCCAAGCAAAATATCTTCAATTTGGAAGAGGAGTGAAAGCAGTTCTTCAGCAAATAGCCCTGTCACTGACAGTTCCAGTGCAGAAAAGCAACTTGCTTTAGGAACTCGAGGCAAAATTGCAACTCAAAAAAACGTAGCTTTGAGGTAGTTATTTTTCACTATTTCTTTTCATAATTTGGAACATTTAATTAATAGAAATGGATAACATTTCACTCATTTTTTTCCTTTTTAATTTTTATGTGTGTTTCATCTTTCATCTCATAAAAATTGTTGCATCTAAAATGAATAAGAAATATTCAGTGGCTTACCTAGATTACTTTCATGGGAGGGTTACATTTTTATAAAAACATAAACAAAAGCACCTAGATGTATACTTGACGCTAAAAATTAGAAACTAGTTGGTCTATGGGAGAGGTTTGAACCTCACCCTTATGTAGGCCACTGTAAATATTAAACTCGATGGTATAATATTTTAGTTATTAAGAGATTTTTGTCATGTGTGAAATTAATTTCATATTGACTTAGGCAAGAGAATTAATTTATCAATCATGTCAAATAAAAGTAAAAATAATTACCTTTTAGTTTGAACTAACAAAAGAAAGCATTATATATATTTATATATACTATTAAGTATTGGACAAACTTAATATTTTAATGTAGTATGGGTATGTGTGGAATTATAATAGTGAAGAATCAAATTAGTTGAATAGAAACTCTATGAAATATGGTTTTTGGTGCTACTAATTAAATTTTTTTTGTTTTAGGTAAATTGTGAATATAAATTCAACCTAAATGTGTAACATTTTATTTAATGCAGGGTTATTCACAATTCCCTCTAAGGTTTTGGAGTGCTGCAGAAAAAAAACCAAGATGAATACAGAAACAATTCAAGTTTTATTTACATATTTTACAGGTGCTCAAATATGTGAACCTTTGGTCACACAGCATACATCGATGCAATAGTCTAGTTAACACTACTATGCTACATTCTACTCAATGTAGTACTATTAACATTATTGACAGCATGTGTTATCCAAAAACATGGTCTTTTACATAAGATGCCTTTGCTGCATGAAAGGATAACATGTGCTATCAATAACTTTGATAGTGCCATATTGAGTAGATGTTGTTGTAAGTCGGCATGCATTGACGTTGAGGGTTCACAAATTTGACCACGTGTAAAGTATGTAAATTACACTTGAATTACTTCTATATTCTTCCATATGCTCTTTTTTGCTTAGTTTATCTTAGTTTTTTTACTAAAACTCTCCAAAACCTTCGAGGGAATTATGAATAACCCTGCATATATATATTTTTCTATTGAAGATAATCATTTGGAAAAAAAAATTCTTCATTAATTAGAATATATTTTATAGATGCAGCAGTGTCACAACACCCCCTGTACAGCAAAAAGGCATTCCAAGAAGTTCCACATATGAAAAAATATCTAAAACTAATAGCAATCTAAATGACAATACAAAATCTCAAAACAGAGCAACCACACAGTTTTCGGGAGGGACTCCTAAAACCAAACAACCCATGAACAATATTGCAAAGAACATTAAAAAATTCCCCAGTGCTATTTCAAAACCTTCAGGTGGACCTCGAATTGTGAAACCAGTGGCACCTCGTCCTAAACCACATGCCATAACTTCAAAATCTTTACGGCAATCTGGTAGTTTTGCACCCTATTCTGGAGGTTATGGTCTATCTTCGGGTCCACCAGCCTGCATCACTAGTGGAAAAAGTTATGGAAATGCCCAAGATCCAAAAGTTTCAATACCTCTGGTAACTGCTCCTTTTGCATACATGATGGAGAATGCATCCGATAGTAAAAGAGTAGATGCTAGCAGAGTAGGTGGAGATATAAATCCACACTGGAGAAACGATACAGACAGTCCTTCTCTAGATAGGAAAAAAAGCGATTCTGAGGAAAGTGACAAGGAATTTGATACCAAATAGCTAGCTGTAGTAAAATTTTATATGTATCTAATTCTCATTCTTGAATTGGTACTTGGAACTATTTTTTAAAAAAACTTTCAATCTTAATCTGGTTATTTCTTTTTGTTGTATATACTTATTGTTGCTTTACATTGAAAAAAAACTGAACAAAATTAGTAATTTAATTAAAATCAATCTTCTATAACTTTTTCGCTGAGTTTGTCTAGTCTATAAAGTAATTATACAAAGTCTTGTCAGAGCTGTATTTACTATTCATAAGGCAGGTGTATACATTAAGTGCATTATATTAAGAAATTTTCCTATTTCTTGTTAAGCATTTTTACATTTTTTTTAATCCTAAAAGCATTATTTTCATATTTTATATAAAAGATATTAAGATCTCTGCTTCTATGATTTTATTTCTGTGTGTTCTAGTTTCAATACTAGCATATATTTAAGTACTAATCAATTAAAAACGTTAATTTTACGCTTGTGTAGTCATAATAATGTATTGTTATCAGAAGCTAGCAATTTAATACGTTTGTTTGAATAATTATTTTAATGTATGGCTATCTTTAATATTAAAAATTGTGTGTGCCAATATTTTATATAATAGTTTTATTCTCTTAAATGTTTTAAAATACAAATTTTATTTTCAATAAGTTTTAATGTGCACTTCAGTACAGCAAATGGTTACAAGTAACTGATAATGAAATCTAATCCAATGAGTGTTTCAAAATAATTGAGTAAAATTATTTCACATATATATATTACACTAAAAAGAATTTTTAAATGTAAAGGTGTCATTTTAAATCCAAGGTTTGAAAGAAATATTAAAGTTGCATTTTTTAAATCAATTATGCATGGATTTCAGAAACTAAACTGAAAAATTCTGAAATTTACTGTGGGGATTGATTTTTGTTCCATGTTATTATATGCTTGTAATAAAAGTTACAAAAAATATTTATGCATTTATTTTGTGTGCATTAATTTTAACTTTGATAAAATATTCTTTAGAAAATCAATGATCAATATACTATGTAATAATCATTTATTAACTTTTACTTAATTTACCAAAAACAATTTATTGAAATTTAACTGTAAAAAAATCAAATTTGCCTTATAATATCTGGAATGTCAATTAAAATTAAGAACTTTATCATATTACATTATTTCTTTAAAAATATATTCCAAATCAGATGGAAACATTTTTCTTCCAATTCATCTCAAATTTGATTATAAAAAACATTAACTATAGTATAATATGATTAATTTCTTTTTAAATATGGGGGAAACAAAATATTTTTTACAAAATATATTAAATTTACAATGTAAACAAAAAATCGAAAATTCTTGTAAATTTTATTTAAGTGTGCAATTAACATCTAACTTCAAAATAAAATCATAGAAATGTTTACTATTGCTATGCATTTAGAAATATATTTTATTGCTGGACAGTTTTTAAGGTTTAATTTGGAATACAGCATATTTTCTTGTAAATTAGCAATATGCATAAATTTATGGTATAAAAATTATCTATGAATAGCCCTGTAATTCATGAATTTATTTAAATACATGTGCCATAAAATGCTTAACTAGACTATTTTTAAAGTCTTTCTTTTAAATTATTTGTATATTTAATGTATAGTTTGTGCTTTTGTTTTTAGACTGCTGATGTTGATTTTTCATTTTTGTTACCAACACTGCTAAGTATATTCAAGAAAATTTTATTTACAACTACTTCAATCTTGTATTATTGTGATATGTTAAATAAAAAAGAAAAACAGCACCTGTCTTCATTATTTTCACTTTCAGTTATCTAAAGACTTTTTAAAAATATTTTAAACCAAATTCTGTTCATTTATCATAATTGTTTTCTTCATGTATATTACATAAAAAATTCTTTAGAAATGCATTTTAAATTATTTTTCTAGTGATTGATTTTTAATTAATAAGTCTTCCTAATTGAAGCAAAAGCCAAAAATTAGTTTGCCTGGCATAGTTGGTTTGGCATTGGTCTTATACACGCCCAAGTTCGCAGATTCAACTCCGACCCAAATCAGTAGATTTTCATGATGCAGCAAATCAACAGTATCCATATCATAAGATTATGCGCACGTTAACGATCCCAAGAGAGTACCATTTGTCTTGGGTTCTTTCGGCAAAATCAAAAACTCCTAGTATGGTTTTGCATCGTCAGAGCTCGAATGCCTCCCTGAAGAGGAAGCCATGACATCAAAATTACATTGTGGCAATTAGTATCCAACTATATATTACCACACTAAAAAGTGATACCAGCTTCTAGAGAATGTACTAGGTCTGCAATGGTAAAATACCAGATTGCAGCCCCATTTGAAAAAAAAATACAGAAAAATGGAAAAGTTTGGCATTTTTAAGAGTACACAGTAACTAATTTAACCTCTTCCTTTTTGCTTCCGAAAAACTAAAAAGTGGGGTTTTTCACTCCAGTTCTTGTACCCATAGATACTTCCAGCATGGGATGTTGAAAAATAAGCACCAAAATGGTTAAAAACAATCCAGGAAAGAAATCTATTTTACATACTTAGTGTCACTATTAGACTACTAATAATGTATTTGGAGTTATATATTTTCAACTATTTATTTATGCGATTTTTTTGAATATAAAATAGTCTCAAGAAAATTGTTAAAAAAAGTGCCTATGCGATTGTTAAGGGGTTAAATAATTTTAAGGTGCCTTATAACATGACATCTCTGCTTGAATAAGATCAAACTTTAGATACTTACATTTAAATAAACCAAAAATTTTCTAGGAAGTGAACATTAATTACATAAATTTAGTTAGTAAGTTAGAAGTTAGTAACTTATGCAAATCCACACAACTGATCATATTGTTCCAAAAATATTTAGGAGGCTTGCTGGTATTTTAAAAAGCTATAAACATGTTCCTTACAATAAAAAAATTCCTGAACTCTTCTAAAATCTAAGAGATAGAAGAAGCAGTATCCATTTAAGAAATATTTTATGTTTTCTAGCACGAGAGTTATCTTTTTAAATTCAATCAAGTGAAAAACTGGAACTAAAGATATCTTTCATTCACGATTTTTTGTTTTAAACAGGCGTTTTTTTTTAGGGTAACAAAGAAAACTAATTCAGAAGAAATAGAATTTTTGATTGAAATTCAAGGGTGTAAGAGAGAATAAAATGGACAACATAAATTTTCAGGAGTATTTAAGTATTATACTCGGATAAAAGATTAGTAACACATTTTGTTTTTAAAACGCAGTATAATTTTTTTTCATAGTTCAATATAATTTTTTACTTGAGGAGCTAAACTATTCTTTTATTTATGAATATTTTATATTATTTGATTTATCATTTTCAGACAATTATTAATCTTTCATCACAAAATATGGCAATTTTTTGATTCAGCTTTTCAAGCATGATTGAATTTTAAAAATTCACCCATCTGAAAAATTTGAACTTCATATCTTTCAGCAATGACTTTTTAAAATTTTGGAATGAACCAACAAATGGATGGGTTTTAGCATCTCAAGTAGAAGATACATTTGGCATAATGAAACAATGAGGCAAGCCTTCAGCTTTTAAATTCATGAACACTATCCATTAGTTCAACATTAAGTGTTCACCCAGAAAATAGAAAGTATATTACAACCCACATAATTTCCAGACAAATGACTAGGAACATTCAGCAAGGCCAACTCTAACAAAATTCTTTAAACTATGCACACAAAAAAATGCATTTGTCAAAACAAAAAAAAACATTTCTGTGGTCTATGATTTTATACAAAGAAAGCATCCAGTAAAAAGTGACAGAAACTAGGAGCTAATGTTACCAGACATTTTGATATTAAATCATGAGAAAGATTTATCCATGTTTCATTCATTTCTTAAGTGGTGAAAGGTTTCTTTCTGTGCATGTTGCTCCAAAACATAAAGAGACCAACTTCACTTAAAAACATTTAAATGTTCAAGTTTGCGCAATTTTTTAAAATATGTCCAATGCAAGAAGTTTTGGAAAATACTGATTACAGGGTACTTGGTAATGACAAACTAAACCACTCAATCTGCCATTTGCCCGAGTCACCTTTTTATTGCTCGCTTGGAATTTTTATTGAAATTAATTGATTACGAAAGAAGTGAACTAATATGAAAGTCTGAACATTTGATCTAAGTAAAAAAGAAATACAACCTATTGAAGGAGGTTATGAATAAATGACTATGCACTGATTTAATAAAAGCAATAAATCTACAATAGAAATTAATGGGGAACTTTTGCTTTGTAATAATATCATCTTTCCTTTTAGTTTTAATTAAACAGTGAAACTACAATAGAAGAATAGAAATCAATTTCTCAGAGAAAGAAAAAATTAAAATGTAAGAGGAAAGCACAAAAATAAAATTGGCATTTAAAAAAATATCTTCGTCAAAATGTTATTCAAATCTGATTTTTATATTATTCAATGAAAGTAATAATACTTATTCACTATTGTTCATTCTGGTGTTATATATATAAAACATCTTATTTTAAAATTCTTAATTCCAAGACTTAAAAATTTTTTGAAATTATAAAATTTACTTGCCATTAGTCTTTTAAGTAAAGTTGATACTCGGTTTTCTAATCACATCATCATATAACTTTTCAGTTTTCAAATGAAACGCATAGAGCTACTATTTAATATTCAACCTAAAGAAAAATTTAATCAGAACAAAATTTGACTACAGCATATCTTTTTAATATCCCATAAAAATATACCTTGTTACATAATCCTGTTTATATATAATTTGGCAACACCTACATTTGAGAACAGTTTTTCAAGGAAGAACATTAGAATTAAAATATCCGAGAAGCACATAGAGAAGTAATTGAGCATAGTGAACTAAATATCAAAATTATATATACTTTCACTTTCATCATAAAAAATCAATTACTTAAATGTGTTAAATTAATTATTTTTTACTTTACTCATCATCTATTAATATTAGTGTAATTTATATATGGCTCAAAACAGATTTTTCCAATGTGACTCAGGGAAACTTAAAAAGATTGAACATCCCTAATCTAGTTAGAATGAATTACCATATAATCCAGTGTATAACATGCACTTTTAACACAAAAAATAAGATCAAAACTTACGGGTGCATGTTATATGGTAGATATAAAAATGATAGTTTTAAAAGCAAAGAAAGGATGAGCATAAAAATTAGATTTCTACATGTATCTAAAAGCTGTGCATTTAAAAGAAATGACACACCTTATGAGCTTTCATTACTGGATGGACATAAAAAAACGTCATATACATCTTCTGTTATACCTTCAGACATATCATGGAATTCTGTTTCATCTTTCTCACTGAACTCTGATTCACAAATAAATTATTCCATTACATCTAGATTGTAAGATATACAACATTTTTTAATGACTTTTCAATTTTGTCAGGTTTAATTTCATTCCATCCTTTAATTATCACCTCAGACTATTTCTAGACTTCAAAAGATAAAGAGCATTGCACATATACATTTCAGATTTCTTAATAATAAAAAGAGTGCATTATACAGCCAATATAAGAAAAATAAACTTTGAGGCTCAAAAGCCCATAAGGCCAAGGCATAATGTACTCATCTCAGTTTATGTGACCTTGAGTGCTGATGAGCATGTTACGGTCAGGTGGTCAGTCTGATGTGAAATTCCCATTGTTTAGTTCCCAAGCAAGCTTGGTACATTTTATCAACCCGATGAAATGCTGAGTTGACCGTGCCCAGCCCAAGGTTTGAACCCTGGAAGTGTGATATGCGACCACACAGACATTATACCTATAACTTAAAAACTGCAGTTTGAAAGAATAGATGCACATCATATGCTAGATTATACAGTATTTAAAAATCCTACCGATACAAGTAACTTAAACTTGCCATGATAAATGTTATATATGTCGTAACAATCAAAAGGTCAACTTTAATGAGGATGCTAAAATAATAATTCTTTTAATCTTACATTACACGAGTTTTAATTTTTTTGTATCATTTATCTGGAAGAAATATAACTGTTTACACAGGAAAAAATAAATACACACAAATACTGATCTATGTCTTTTAATTACAAAATCATATCAGACACTTTATGCTATAAATTAAATAGACTTTAACTTGGAATATGTCCGACAGAAGACATGAAATTATAACACTAGAATAGCTTTAGAATTCAGGGCGTTGTTCCTTGATCCGTTTGTATTCAGGTTCCTCTTTAATATGAAATAACTAGAAAAGAAAAAATGCATTTCAACAAGTGATAAAATCATTTGAAGAATACTTTCAATAAAAATATGAACAATTAAAACTACAAAGAAATCTTAATTAATAATTTGAACTAATTTCTGGCTGTTTAAATACTTTTTAAGACTTATCACATTCAAATATACCACTAATTCAAATAATTAGTGTATCAAACAGAGCACAAAGGAGAAAAAAGCATAAATGTTTCAAATACATGCAAGAAAATAAAAAATCAGTAACACGCTTAAAAAATCCAATTATTCAGAAATAAAACTTTGCCTTTAAGATTTCAGTCCAATGAATTATAAATATACTACTGTGTGCAAAACATGTTTTTAAATAAATACTGTTATAGATGATAAGCTATGAATGAATATTAAAGCTAATAGAGATTATCTGCATGTTCACATGTCAAAAAAAACATTATATTATTAATAGCCCATTATATTCATAAATGGCAGTTAAGTAACAAAAATTATAATTTAGATTAACGTATACAGATGAAACAGAACAGGATATTTTTTTAAAAAGAAAATAAAAATCTTGTATTAAATTGCTATTAAAACTCATTATTTCCATTTATCTCCCATTTTAAAGATTCAAATGACTCTTTAGAATTTACAAACCAAGAAATTTAGCCAAATTATTCTCTGTTCTATGGCAATCAGTTCATTTGGGAATCAGATGCTTTTCTCAGACACTCTGACTCTGATACTGTTAAAAAGGCATGCTTTTTTACATAATATATCTCAGACTAGTCATTACTTACCCGCTTCGCTGGGTATTCCATGATGTTTTATAAATTTATACTGTTTATGTATATATATAAATTATTGATATATAAGTCTTAGCATTAATAATTAGATTGCATTGAAAAATATACATATACCTGTAACTGCCATCTCTTGATAAAAAAAAGGGTAGAACCCATCTAAATTGTATTTTCTAAAAATCTTTAAAATTGAAGTATAAAATAATGTTTGCTCTTTCGTAACCCTATAACCAAGTGGATTCCCGCAAAGCCAATTTTCGGTGGATCTCTACTCCGTAAATTGAACATGCAAGCCAAATCTTAAATCTAAATCTAACAGAAAAAATCTCTATTAAAAAAAAAACATGCTTAACAAATTTCAATTTTATGGGTCAAACAATTAAAAACAGGAATTTTTTCCTATAACTCCTCTTGACCCCTCACAAGCCTTCTTGGGGGTCAATTTTCGTTTTACTCTTTGTTAGGGGAACTCTATTCCATGAAAGGAAATGCCTACCAATTTTCAAGCAAGAAGATCTAATAGTTTAAAAAATGGAAATATTTATCGATTACACCCCTTAATCTCCCGAAATTAAACTTGGTAGTTGATATTTGCGAAACCCATTTTGTAGCAGTTCTCTACTTTACGAAAGAAATCTGCTTATCAAATTTCAAGACTGTACGTCTAATAATTTAAAAATGGGGATAATTATCTAACGCCATTTGAGTCCCCGCAATGCTGCATGGGGGTCGATTTTCACAAAACCCATTTTGTAGGGGAACTGCACTCTATGAAAGGAATCTTCTTACCAAATTTGAAGACTGTGCATTCAATAAATTAAAAATGCATAAAAATTATCAATAACGCCCCTTGAGCCTCCGCAACACCACCTAGGGGTCGATTTTCACAAAACACATTATATATGGGATCTTTAATCACTGAAAGGATTCTGATTATTATATTTCAAGACTGTACATCCAGTAGTTCAAAAATGGAAATAATTATCAATAACACCCCTTAAGCCCCGCAACACCACTTGGGAGTCGATTTTCACGAAATCCATTTTGTAGCGGATCTCTACCCTATGAGAGGAATCTGCTTACTAAGTTTCAAGACTGTACGTCTAATAGCTTAAAAATCGGAATTTATTACGCCCTACTAGGGTGAATTGAAATTTTATTTCCAGAATTTGTGGGAAACATGCTCTATGGTATACAGATGAAAGGTGAAATAAAATAAAAAATTAATTTTATGTTAAGTACAGCCACAAGAGGAATGAACTTTAAGTATTTGAGCTTTTTATGATAAAATGTCAAGAGCAATTTTTGTTAAAGAACAGGCAATTTAGTACTTTTTAGCCCTTTCAGAATGAAGGACACTAATATATGCGTACCGCTAGGGTCAGAGGTTTCTTTCCCGATTGTCACTCCCAGACCAAAAGAGTTTACTGTAGATAACATCCACGAAAATACCGAAATATGAAAGCATTATTCTATATTGATTGCACTGTAGATTATATGAATGAAATATGCTTTATATATTTTGTATTTATGTATTTTATTTACTTCAGTTACTTTCTGTTTAAGTACAATTTTTTTAAACATTTTATTGTCAGTATTTATCTATCATTTTATTACTCCTAACATTATACAATTAAAAATTAAATATATTAAATATATAATATTGTTTTTAGTATGAAAATTTTTAAAACAGGGATCTACACAGAGTCCTTGATTACAATTCTTGCACTCTTAATAAATCATTTGCTATTTTAGAGGTTTGCTTGCGGGAATGTGAACGAAAACTAAATTTTCTATTGCTTATGATAATAGGGAGGCATTTTTTTTTCAATGTATGCAGCATACAGATGTCTGAAATATCATTATCATTCACAATAAACAGAACAATCTGAATATATTATTTGTCACTATCGCTACTCTCAGAGTCTAATTCAGAATCAATTTTGCATCATTTCTGCTATTCCAAACTCAGTTAAACCTTTTCAAAGCTTCAAACTTGTAACAGTAAAAAAAAAAATTCATCAACCAAATCTAATTATTCATTAAAAACTAAACTGCAAACCCAAACCAAACACTCTAGCAAAAATAAAGCTCTCGTCCTAACCATAAACAAAACCAACATGCTGTTTCAAGAACGGTCATAAAGCATTCAGTTCAGAAACATTCAATTCCTCGTATGTTTATAAATCAAAATTCATATGCATGTGAGTAATATTTCTCTCATTTCAAGTAGAAGGTCAGATCTGCATGTATCTCAAATCTTACAGACATAAATTCCATTTACTGCCAAAAAATTGAGCTTTCAAAATGTTCCCAGTTTGTGGCACAGATTTGTAACACTTGACTGTGGAAGAAGAAAAGCTCTGTTAAGCATCCATGCCACTCAAACTGTGAGTGTTTTATGATGGCATGTATTTGTGACAGCCGCTGTGAAGGGATTAACTTTTGCAATGAAAGGACACCTTCTAAATAGTTAAAGAAAGGTACATTTAGCAGCCTTTTTAGCATTGTATTTTCAAAAACCTACCATTGAAATTCCAGCACAAGAATAAAGTGGAGATGAAAAAATGTTGTGATGTACATTGTACAATTTACTACTTGGTACTCCTTCATCAATATAATCATCATTATTTATATTTAGAAAAATTCATATTACCAAAATAAAGTCTTTTTTTTTTTTTCATTTTCAACTCCTTTGTTGGAATATTAAATTTTAAAATTATATTTTTATCCTAATCCCCATACAACAGAACAGCTTTTTCACATAGGTAGGTTCAGATTAATGACATTTTTTCTCCATATAACCCTATTTAGCAGAGAGAATTTTGAACTTATTTTCTAAATTTATTGAAATCCTAACTTTAAATTTTTTTCAGTAAGTTTTTGCCTTTAATGTCAGATCATATGAAAGTATTTCAAGTTAAAAATAAAAGTTTATTAAAATTATATACCTTCTCCTTATTATATGTAAAAAATAAAATTGATGTATGTAACTGTCATAAGATCTCCTTAAGAGCTACAGCCAATTTTTGGCCAAGACTGTTTCAGTTTAGTCTGAACCATTCTGATATGTTTAATACTTTTTTTTTCCATCCATCTATGATGATGTTTTGCAAGCATTTTTCTTATATTGTCTATCTTGTACATCAGGAGTGTCAAACTCACGGCCCACAACGAACATTTTTGCAGCCCGGCCAGTATATGAGCACACAATAATATATAATTAAATATAAAAATTTCTCCTGAAATAGAAAAGATAGTAGCAGAGAAGAGAAGTAAAGTATCAGAATGTGATCATAAAATTTGTCTTGTTCTTTTATTTAAGTTGATTATACTGTACTATTTGAAATAAACTTGCATTTCTATGAATATTGATTTTTTTTTGCTACCCACCCAAAGTAAAATCTTGTTTGTTTGGCCCAAGTTAGCCTTCGAGTTTGATACCCTTGTTGTACAGGGTCTGCCTCTTCTCTTGCCTTCTGGTTTGAAAAACATTATTTTTTTAATTGTGTTGTTATCATACCTGAATATGCGGTCAGGCCATCTTAGTTGTGAAGCCTTAATTATTTCAATTAAATTTGGTTCTCTGTACTTCCTTTGTAATTCGAAATTGTGAAGTATTCTCCAGACCCATTTTCCTTCACTGCTCCATATATTCTTCTCAATATTTTACGTTTAAATCTCAATAGGTTTTCATCTAGTTTTCTTATGGTCCAGCACTCACTGCCATATAACTGTGGGTCTTATAAGCGTTTTGTATAGTTGGACCTATGTTTCCCTGCTTATAATTTTGGATTTAAAATGATCTCTCAAAAACTGGTAAGATATTACTTTTAATTATGTGCAAATTTACATTTGATTCAAGATGACCTACCACAAACACAATGATATTTTGTTAGTAATGGCTCAAAATGTTCCCACATTCTTAAATTTTTTACAATCATGGTTACTTATATTTACTTTCAAAACTTAATTATTTATCAGTCAACATTTCGATCCAGCCTTTCATTTCTTTAGTAAATACACTTTTTTTTCTTCAAAACAATACAGAAATAATTTTTAAAATCTTCTTTTATATAATTTTCATTTAACAAGAGAAAAATATTTTTGAACAGATTACTTACCTTGTATCTTTTTTCAGCATATTCTTGCCAAGGTTCAGGGTTACTCTTCTTCCTCCAACTGCAAAATTAATAATTTTCACATTTCAAACATTTTTTTTCAGTAATATATTTCTTAGAAAAATTTTTTTTTTTAATCTGAAGGTTCAATGATCATTTTTTAGTTTTGACAAAAAGATAAATAGCAGGGATTGCAATACATTTATTCTGAATACCAGTATTTTGAGCCATTTGTACAGTTTTGAAATACTGGTATTCACAAGTTTAAACACCGGTTTTTCAGTACTTATTAGAAGCAATTTAAAAAAATTCTAGTATGTTCAGAGATCTCCAACATAGATAAATATTTTACCCCTTTGTGTTTATGTTATAGTGTAAATTATTGCACCATGATTAAAATATATTATAAATGAAATAATTTTACATCCATTTCAGAAGGTGAAGATATTAAAAGTATTTATTCCGCTCATTCCCTTATTTTTATTTTTAGTATTTGGTTCTAAGGCAACTCATTAAATCCATCATCTGATTTGTTCATCGGCAGGCACAAGGAGATAAAAGACTATCAATCTGAACTTAAAAATATAAACATAAATTATTTCTCTGACAAAAAGATCTAAATACACTACCCCTAAGTTCTCGTTGAAAAAGGAATAACATATCCAAGCTCATCTACCTTCCTTCATTAATCAACACCTGCTACTAAAATGTTTTCATAAGGGGCAAAATTAATTAGACTGTGAATACAAAGTTGCATGGTACGATCAAGAGAAGTTATAAAATATCTGAATCATCCAAGACCAAAACTGTCCTATTACAGCTCAGAACTTGCACAGGATTAGTAGCTTGATATTCGTATCTGAGAAATCGAGGTTGTACTTGTGAAGAAAATGCGTAATATTTCGATGTTTTCGAAATTGGTGAGTTTGTTATTCTCATTGTATCATACTTTCGGGTTCAAAATGTGTTTTTCAGATTATATATATACTAATAAAGTAAATAAGTAAAATAGGACATGCTTGAAAAGCTAAAAAAATCAATTATTTTTTTTAAAAAGTAGAATTTTAAAATTTGAGCACATGAGCAGATACAATACTTGAAACCATTTTTGTGATGGTCAAACATTGAATCATGAAAAAATACAATTATAAAAAATTTTAACAAATAACTTTTACTATAACAGTAAAAAAATTTACCTTTGATTAAAATTAAAATGATTAGAATAAACTCTGCAAATTTCATTTTTACTAATAAAATAAAAATTTGACCGATTATAGTCTCCACTTAAGTTTAATTTAGAAAATAAATTGTACTGTTACAAAAGAATCTAAAAGCATTCCATACCATAATAAATAATTTTTTTGGTATAAATACAGAATTTAAAAAAACATCACTTTTATAAAAACAAATCAAATTTAAAAGAAATACATTTGTTATTTTCATATAAAAAAATAGTATTTTTCTATTTCGGGGGGCCATAAAGATGAAATATAAAAATTGCTAATTGCCAGTAAAAATTTACTAATTGTGGTAAACCTACCCCACAATTCATGACTTTCAGTGCTTAAGCTAGATGCACAGTGACAACTTTTTAAAAAAATCTTTTTTTTTTTGTTTAGTATTTAATTTGGTAAAAAAAAACAATCTCACTCTCCCCAATGGCCCCCTGAAATGGAAAAGTACCAAAAAATCTTATAATATACATACATACCTGACTTCAGGATTTTTAAAGGCTAACCTAGCCAAATAGCCTGCAGACAATAACATACCTCCTCCAAGAATAACAAAGAGAGGTACTAACTAGATATAACAAAGAAAAATTATTTATATAACATCAATTATTATAAATTCCTAAAAGAAATTTAAATTAATCTCAACATTAATATTTTAAAATTTGCGGGGATTTTCTTTTTCTTTGATTTATAAATAACAGCATTCTTTTATAAAATGCAATTGAAATTTGAAAAAAATTGTTATAAAGTACGAATCCTTGAAAAATAACAATATTTGTTTATGAAAAAATATGATTAAGATATTAAAAAAAACTAGTAAGCTATAAAAATAAAAGTGCCAAGCAGGATATATGGATCAAGAATTCTTCAAGGTCTGAAACAAGACGTGCAAAAGTTGGAAAAAAAATCACTTTATTTTGTAAAAATGTGCAATGAATTAATTCACAAAAAACAAGTCTATTCTAAAAAAAATATGATTTTTTTACCAAAATAACAATTTTTGCTCACAAATTACAAAATACTCAAGTACCTAGTACTTACATATTTGAGTCACTGCAGCAAAATTGGCGGCACGCAAATCGTACCTTGATATCAAAACAACAAAGATTCTAATGTGCTCTGTGTGAAAAAATACCATCAGTTCAATTTTGGTGGAAAGTGGTTGGATTCATGTGGTGCCAATTTGGCTGCAGTGACACTAATAGGTAAGAACCCAAAATTATTTTAATTGTTATATAATAAATGATTAACATAAAAATAAATAAAAACATACAGGTTTAAATTATACTTATTATATAATGATATTTGTTTCCAAGTTACAATAAAAATATTCAGTACTTACATATTATACCACCACAGCCAAACTGGCGTTAGAATCAGATGTTTTGATATCAAGGCACTATTTGTGCAGTGGTGATGCTAATATACAAGTACCAAATATTCTTACATTATGACAAATGCAAGTTTCAATATACATAGTACAATCTATCTCTACTTATTCATAATTTTCAAATCTAAAAAAATATCAATTATTTATGTTTAAACACACATACTCCTGATCCAAAACTTAATACTTCTCCAATTTCATTTTTCTTAATTCAAATTCAATTTTATTCTTTTAAGTCAGGCATGTCAAACACATGGCCCGCCAATACATAGGTTGCGGCCCGCGGAGACATTTTACAAAATTTTAAATATCAATCTTTAAAGAGTTTTTTTTTTATTTTTTGGAAATTTATTTTAAAGAAAATCATATTTAACTATCAAAATAGCCCTTGAATGAAAATTATTTTTAATATTTTATTAATTTTGTTTCATTTAATTTTACTATAATAAATGTTTTTTTAAAAGCATTTATGAATATTTTTTGTTATAGATCACACTAGGATTCATCGTGAGTATGACTTTTATTTCTCTTTGAAATGTCCAATCAGCGAGAAACGAATAGCAGGACGTCAGAAGCAATTGAAGTTTTATTTTCAAAATTTAAAAACGCCAAGATGAGACCAAGACAAAGTGTAGTGTTTACTCAATCGTTTGTGAAGGAAAGTGGATTTTGGTTTTTATTCATATTAAACTAAAAAGTTATTTTAATAAAATCATCATCAAGAACAGAGTACGAAAAGATAACTGAAGATGAACACCCTAATTTTCAAGAAAAATGGGAATTGTAATAAAATATAAAAATATATTTTATTGTGCCTCACATTGTAAAAACTGTAATTCAGTTGTTAAGGAATTTAACTTTAAGGCAACTATGACAAAAATCAAAAAACAAACTATGACAAATTTGTTGTGAATCTTCATGAAAACAAGTTGTCAAAATAGAAATAATTCTTAAAAAATGAAAAAAAAAATTATTCACTAAATTTGTTGAATGAGAGTGAATACAAACTTTGCACTGTTCAGCTACTCGAGGGTTATAGTTATATATTATCTAGTTATTATTTATTAAAACTAGTTATATGTTATCACCTTTTTAATCGCAAGCAGATCATTTACTGAACAAGATTAGTGATCGCTGAACTAAAGCTGTGAAATTAGCATATTTACTCGAATCTAAGTCGCACTTTTTACCAATGTTAATGCTACTTAAAATCGGGGGCGGCTAAGAATCGAAGGGAAAGAAATCTGTAGAATAGGATATTAAGAGCAATTACGGGTTCATGTAATTAAAAGTTTATAATAATGATAAAATTAACTAATTCTTCACTTCTTATTAGTTCTCATTTTAACTTTTAATTTCGTAAAATTTGATACCGATAAACCATTTTATACTATTTTTCATTTTTCACAAAACCTTTTTGAGAATTTGGAGTGCGGCCTAGAATCAAGGGCGGCTTGGATTCGGAAAAAAACGGTGTTATGTCCAGCACACAAATAAAAAAAAATTTAAGTTTTTTTATTTGTGCTGGACATAGTACCCTGAAATTAAATTTAAGTCGAAATTCTGTAACCAGCAGAGATGATGAAATAGTAGAGATATATAGTCGAGTAGAGTCATATATTATGCATAATTCATATTTTTGATGCACTTAAAGTTTTGAGATGAGAAGTGTTCCTTGAAAAAGTTGACTTGACCTGCAACTGATAGTTCACTTACCATGGACTTACTAAAGGAGTTGCAAGATTAAAAGAAACAAGTAAACAACATATTAATAATAATTTTAAACATTTTCATTGTCTTACTCCATAGCAAGTACTGTTCTTTGGCATGTACTTGGATACACTGGACATGTTTTAAAATGGTCAGTAAAATTGTAACTGTATTCGAGCATGTAGACTTTGGTATCGTCGATTTGCTTCATTTCTGGAAGATATAGAATGTGAATTGATCGGTCAACCATATTGTATGAATGTTCAATGGATTTCATGTCATAAAGTGTTAAAACGATCTTTTAAATAGCTGGATGAAGTCATTATTTTCTTGAAAACAAAAAAAATATATGAATGCGCTGAATAAAAAGATGAACTTGTAATATGAACTAAAAGATCCTTGCTATCTCAGTTGATATTACAGGTCAATTTAACTTAAGCTTCAAGGCAAAAATCCTTTTGTTACAATGCTATTTGATTATATTAACACTTTCAAACAAAAATTATTACAAACAGAAAGAGAAAACTTGCCTCACTTTTTTTTCAAAATCTATTGATTAAAAAACTAAAATTAATATTTACAGAATATTCTCACCAAAATGAATTGTTAAAAATGGAATTCAATCGTATATTTCCTGATTTTAAAAATTTTGAATTACAATTTCGTTTCTTAATATCACCTCCATCTGTCGATATTGAAGTTGCTGATGAAAACTTACAATGGAATTAATTGAAATCTATTGTGATTCTTTGTTGAAGTAAAAATGTTTGCAATTTGAGACTCTCTCTAGATTTTTATACATATTCATCTGTAGATAGGTTTCTTAAAATGTTATTTTTTGTTATGCGTATAATGAATGGCTATGTTTAGAAGCATTTATTTATGCAAGATTTTTTTTCTTTAATGAAAAGTAACAAAAATTCAGAGAGGTCAAGATTAAATGATCAAGATTTTCTTAAAAAAATTACATCAGCTCAACACGTTCTACCAAATTTTGATGACTTGCTTTTGAGGGGGAAAAAACGATGTCAAATATCTTCTAAAAGTAATATTAAATTGCATTTCGTATTATAACTTTTATTTTTGTTTTTATAAGACATTATATAATACATTGAGTTTTACAAAAAATAATTTTAATCATTCTAAAAGTCCTGTTTTATTAATTTTTTGAACATTGAAAACATGCGGCCCTCAACTTAATATAAAATAGCTCATGTGGCCCGTGATATCAAATGAGTTTGACATGCCTGTTTTAAGTAATTGTAAAATTCATTTTAAACTGTTTTTACTGCACTTTTTTCCAACAGAAGACAAATTAATATATAATATTTATTATAGGATAATTATATTTATATTAAACATTTTGGTACCTGTATATTAGCACCACTGCAGCCAAAATTGCACCACGAGAATCATTTTACTTCAAATAAAATACATAAGAATCTTTGTTTTGTTATTATGACGCGATATGCACGGTGCAAATTTTGCTGTGGGGACGCTAATATGTAAGTACCAACATTTTATACCTAACAGCTGAAATTATTTCTCATTTTCATAGAGAAAAACTTTAATGTTTTACTAAATCCAGCAAAATAACAGGGCATTTTTCAGATAACAGATGTAATATTATTCCCTAGTGATTAATTTTAGAGATCAGTGAACTAAGAAGAAGTTTAAACTTATTTCATCAACCAACTTCTTAACCCTTTAACGCGCAGTGGTATCTCTCTGAAACCACCATTTTTTAAATAATACCTCTAAACGTGCAGTGGTATTTTAATGAAACCAATAATTCTAAAGATATCTTTTAACTCTCTTAAAAGGCACTAGATGTCAGCACGTGAGAAAAAAACTTTTCTATGAGAAAAATGCATCATTTTAAAAGCCTTTTTTAAAAACTCCAAAAAAGATTTTTCTTAGCATATAAAAATAGACAAAAATTCAAAGTAAGTTATGTACATTTTTGCTGCATATGCTCTTCATAGCATAACTAATTTTTAGTATGATAAATTATGAAAAGAAGTGCCTTATATAAAGATATTTTCGGGTGGTCTCAGACTGATACCACCGCACACCTAGAACATAAAAATTGTTAGTTTCTTCTCCGGTTTATAACACACGCGCGTAAGAGATTTAGCCCTTTTTTTCTTTTCTTTGACTCAGGCAGTGAAATAACTAATAATTTATGGAGGTTTTGCCATTGATTTGGGGGAGGGGTTTATTATTTCAGTATTACTGTATGTTTTAATAATTTAATAATAAAGAAACAATGAAAAAAAACTTTACTGGCTATTGAAGTTGATTTCAATTACTTATTATATTTTGTATAATTTAATATTTAAAAAGTAATTCTAATACTTTGTGGCGGAATCTAAATAAGCCAGTGGGTCCGGCGCAGCAAAAGTCGCCGGACCCACTCGGCGCAGCAAAGTCATCAGACTCACTTGACGCAATAGTAGCAACTCCCACATTTGCTATAACAACAAATATCTCGTTCGTTCGCCTATCCACCTACTCACTGGTGGGGAGTACTGTGGCGGCATCTAAATAAGCCAGTAACAGCCTCCGGACAGGAGTGATCACTTTTGTCTAGAAGGTAAGTTACACGCTTACGAATCGGAAGGTACAGAGTTCAAACCTCCGATAACTTAATATTGCATATTTTAGTAAATTTATTACAAAATATATAAAGAATATTCTTACAAATCTGACGCAAATCATATATTGTTCATCCGAGAATTATGTCATAGGTGCACTGTGGTATTTCTGTGAAACCAGCTCCTCCCTTGGGGGGAGGGGGGGAATGGAATGTACTATAATTTTTTTAAAGGTATTTTCTTTGTTCTTAGGTTCTATACATTGCATTTATAATTTTATTTTGAAAAATTCAGCGAATTTATTTTTCTGCACTTCAAACGGTTAAGCCTACCAATGCTTCTAAGAAAATAAAGACATCCTAGTCAAAATTTGCCACATCAAATAAGTTGCTATAGGTAACAAATAACGTAACATTTCCCTTTCAGTCCCTTTTCAAACTTTCAAATTTAGACACTATTTCAGCTTTTTATATTCGCAAATCTTTTAAAGATAACATAATGAACAAAAAAAAATCCAAAATGCAGGCATAAAAAAAATATATATTTAAGAACTCTGTCATACACAATGCTTAGGTCTGAAAATATTTGAAAAAATTAGCAACAATGAAACCAAACCAACAGGAAATCACTAATAGGGAATAAAGGAATTAAATTTTTAAACAGTAAAAATATTTTCTGTTAAAGTGTAGTATGGTCAAATTTGTATGTTAAAGTGTAGATGTCAAATTTCTTGGCGACCAAAATTGATCGCCAAGCTACTTTACTTAGAGATAGATGTCCGGAAGCCAGAATGAATTCCTTATCTCACCATAATCTAATATATAAAATTCTCCTGACACAGTGTTTGTAACCAAACTCCTCCGAAACGACTTGACCGATTCTTATGAAATTTTGTGCGTATATTCAGTAGGTCTGAGAATAGGACAAACTATTTTTCATTCAGATATTGCAATTAGTTGAGAAGATATTAATAAAAAATCTTAAAACGCCTAATTGTCTTGCCCCTGTGGGTTGCTTATTTCGCCGTTTGTTTCGCTTGACATCGAAAATCGGTTTCGCGCCAGATGTGTGACTTTTCTCTGTTCCACCATCCAATTCACCCTGCTCATGGGTTACAATAGCAAAATGGGTGTCTATAACAAATCAAAAATCACCAAATTTGGCGAATGAAAAGTTGCTTTTTTTTTCATTTTTTGTACATATCTTTAATTCAAAAATTCATTTATTGCATCAGATTGTAAAACAAAAATATCAAAAATATTTGCGAAAAACTTAATTGCTTTTACTTTGTCATCATTATTTCAAATAAGTGACACGAGATAAATGAAACGGCTAGACCAATTCTTATGAAATTTTGTTCGTATATTCAGTAGGTCTGAGAATAGGACGTAAACTGTTTTTTATATCCCTAAGTAATAAGGGTAGCCTAACCTAAATTTTTATTTTTTGGACAAAATTTTTAGTTTTAATTTTTTTATGATTTGACAATAAAAAATGTATACAACCCTAAATTTTTACTTTTCTACCACCAACCCCTATATTTGACAGCAATATTAGTACTTTAATAATTTTCTACTCTTGCATTCGATATTGATCAGTTACCACTCTATCAGTTATTCCCGCCAGGCGTCTACCGGTGTCACTTAACACCCCGTAAACAGCACAGAGTAGGAATGAGAATGAAACCGGTCTCCTGTATATATATATATAAATGGATGTTGCATACATGAAACCGTTTCACTCCAACACCGTTCAACCAATCACTATGAGAATTGGCATAAATATGTATATTTTTGTGGAGAATGTTTTTGTGCTGTCCTCTTTGTTGCAGCACCCCACCGGGTGGCTCTACAGCAAAGCAACTTTTGAACCGTTCAATAAATCGCCAAGCTACAAACGTAGTCGCCAAAAATGATGCCAACTTTAGCTCATTTCGCAATGTTTCCACTGAATCGCTATTTTAATGTAAGGAACAGCGTTGCTTGCGAATATTACAACTTTAACATAAAATAAATACAACAGAAAGTAATATTAATGTATTAAACATTCAGATATAAATTATTTACACTATTTTAAGAGTTCATTACTGAAAAATATGTAGCAATGGGTTACTTTTGCTGAGCAGAGATCAGCTTAAGAAGGTGTTTTCAAAAATAAACCCACAAGAGATTTACAGGGCATTATAAATAAAAAAAAATTATTTTAATCAGCTATTAGACCTTCAGACTTAAAATTTAACAAATATGGTTTTTTTGTTCAGCTGAGATATGCAAAAAGCTTTTTTTTGTTTAATTTGCAATTCACGTTAAATTAATTCATTAAAAACTTCTTTATCCTTCAATATTTATTGTTTAATTTTTAAATTCACCCGTGCGAAGAACGGGTATATCAGCTAGTATATATATAAAAATCGCCAAATCGAAAGGCCCCCCACACTACACTTGAGCCCTATTTTCATGTATTATTAAGAAGGAATTGTTACTTTGGCAACTATGCAAAAAAGTAAACTTTCTTCTTAAATAAAAGAGCAAACAAAACATTAATCAGTAAAAATTTACTGTACGGTCACCCTTGGCGAATTTTTCAAAATCTCGCCAAAATGTCGACTTCTTGTACGAACAAGATTTAAAGGAAACAGCGTAGTGAAAATGTTGCCTGCGCAAATAAAATGGTGGTCAAATCGCTGAAAACGATAATTACAGTCTTAGAAGAACATTTACTCTCTTTCATATTAAAATCAACCTTACTCTGACTCACCACAAATAAACTTGAACTTAAAATCTCATTCGACTCAATTAAAAAAAAAACTTTCTAGCACTCTTTTTGACGTCATGTATTTGTCCTTTCACCTTAGATTTATTTACATCTCCACTTAAAACCATCACTTATATCGTGCCTTTCAACCAATTTTCTATCCTTACCACACTTACAACACTCATATCTATTCGCAATCAAACCGGCTTTCATACAAAATTCAAACGTTTCCTTCCCTTTATCTAATCCATACAAATATCTTAAATTAACATTCTCATCATACCACATTACATCATTCTCAGAAAACATTCTCGCACTTACCTCGGACATTCCCCATGCAGCCATCACAAAAATTTCACAAAAAGAACGCGGGAGCTGAAGATTAAAAAAAGCACACATGCAACGTGGTCGAACGAAAATTAAGTAATGGCGGCTAAACTTTTTTGACCAGGCTAAATTCTGTTGACCAATAGGGTTACTGTAATTAATTGTCAGACAGCAATTTCTTGTTGGGTCGGATGGGGGTTGCCATATTAAAGTTTATCGCCAAAGAAAAAAAATTGCGCCAAGGGTGACCCTACAGTAAATCTGTTCCCATTAATCTTCTAGCATGCTACTATATAAATTTTGAGACCTATATATATAAATTTTTCAGAACAAAAAGCATTGTTTATACAATGTTTTTTCATCTATTCAACTAGCTCTTACGTTGATAAAGAATATAATTAATCATGGTAAATATATTTAAACTTTTTAGAAAAAAAGAAAGAGTAGATGCACAGAAGTATACAGATATTTGGAGTTTTGGGGGAAAGGACTATAAGATATACAAACATGAAATAATGTATATTAATATTCAAAGTTTTAACAATAAAATGTAACATTAATACTTCATTTTGTTGAAAATAAAGTTTCATCAATAGCTGCGATGCACTTTATATCGCAAATGCGTCTAATACTTTCCAACACAAACGTTTTGAGAAATGCATGCCCAAAACAAAAATGATTCCCACCTTTATAGCAAAAGTTTATATTCAAATATTCATAAATAATAATTTGTTACAATATTTACGCATCTTACTTTTGAACACAAGTAAATTATAGCGTTTCAATTTGACCTTCAAAGCCCTTGTATACATCGCATATTATTGTTTTATAGATTAAAATTTATAGAAATACTCACTGCATAATGCTTTTTTAAACTCGATATTGTCAATCCTTTCATCATTTTGAAGCCTTAATTAGTAATTAGATACCGCGAAAAAATTTCGACCTCTGTTCCCCATCCACCACTATGTATACTTTTTGGAAAAAAGTCACCACAACAGTTAAGATTGCGAAATATTTCCGCTCCTTGAATTTTCATTGCATCAAAACAATACCTGAACTACATCAAGACCATAATGACATTCCCAATTCATCGAGATTTACTAATATAAAATTGGCATATAGACTATGGTAAATACTTTTTAACGAAAATAAATTAAATTTATAAATGAAAGTTGAATTTAACCAAATATAATATAGATACCTAGAGGACTCTTCTTTTCTAAGCAATGATTAATAACTATAGTTTTCTCAAAAAGGAGATTTTAGGTCAAACTGAAACAAATAAATTAGATCTCTACAGATTTCTAAAAATTAATTACAATGAACCATCATCCACTTACCTTACAGATATAACAAATTTCCTTAATAATTCAAAAAGGTCCCATGACTTTCAACAAAAAGGGGGAAAGTTTAATTTGATTATCTGTATTAAAGTAAACTGGTGCGCTATCAATACATTACAATCTATTTGTTAAACATTGGGACTAGATTTCCAATTAGTTCTAATTTGAAGCAACAATCCGAGAAGCAAATTTTAAAGCGCTTTTTACAGTTGTTACTCGGTTACTACGATAGGCGAGTGATTACAGTCTCGAACTCGTGATCAACAATGTCGTGTCGGGGATTTCAGAACTGGGTCTACTGATGATCCACCGCGCTTGAAGGTTTTAATTTTAGCTTGGTGTTGAAGTTAAGAAAGGGTAATGCCGATTTAAATGTCGTCTTAGTCACTTGACCGAGGTTAAAAATTAAGAGGTTCGTCAACAATAGCCCTATGTGTCATCAAAGTTTTACGATACTAAGCAATCAGTCAATTATATTAATTACTCTTGGACATTCACTGTATATAAATAATCAAAGCAACCAAAAACGACAGATACATTGTGGGATAATAGCTTTGTCACTCCACATCCCACAAAAATAATAAATGTAATACGGATACCAAAAACTAGAACACGGAACAACGCATTTTGCTACGTATAATGTCGTACTAATTTATTCAAAACTACAACCTTCGAATAATTTTAAAATCATTTCTATTTATACTTATTTCAATACTGTTTAATCTAACCAGTCTTAAAAGGTAGATAGAAACTAATTTGATATCGGTACGCTGCGGAATTTTTTGACAAACAATTGAAAAATTTCGCAAAGGGACGATTACAATAACGACAACATTAGACTCGTCGCCTAAGATCTATTCGGGTCGTTATCAAAATCCCACCATAAACAAGCACTGATATCGAATTAGTTTCAGCAAAATAGAAGTTAAACATATGTCTTGATTACATTTAATTGAAATATTGTTTGATTTTGGAGCGAGAGAGTGAGAGTGAGAGAATATTAACGTCGCACTGATTAGCAACACGAGGGCTTTTGGCGACGGTCCGCGTAATTTTAAACGGGATGTCTTCAGAAACAGGGGCTTTTTCAAGCTTCAGAATACGCCAAAAACGCCAAGCAGCGCGAGTATCATTCAAATGTGGCTGCCCGTCTGTTGGATCTTCTTACGTCTGACTGCGTCACTAAGTTAGAGTAAAAGAGTTAGAAATTGGGGGCTTCCACCACAAAAAAAGAGTTCTAAATACAAAAACAACTTTTAAATAGAATGCATTAAAAAAATGAATTTTTAATATTTGTTTTGGGCTTATTTCAGGGTAGAAATTTTGAACTAGTTATTGAACAATATTTTGATTTTAGTTGAAAAGATCAAGATATAAGAAACTTTTTTGTTTGTATATTAGCGCTCAAAAACAGTTCCATTACAAGTCTGATAGATAAAAGGAACAAACAAGGCC
>BMAO01039281.1:0-20311 GCA_019973975.1 Trichonephila clavata | reverse complement strand
GCATTATATGACTTCATAGTTCTTCCCAGCTGAATTTTATTTTTATTACAAATTATTAGATCCAAAGTTTTTTTTTCCTTAATTCTCGCGAGAAAAAGCAGAATAACAAGAAAATGTTTTTTAAAAAATCTATAAGCTAAATATATATGCCTAGAGAAACACTAATTTTATTATTTAGAATATCCAGGCTAGTCCATGTGAAAGTAAAATTCCCTATACAGAATCAATGCAGGGAATACACTCTTGCAGTTTGAGGTATACGGAGAAAAAATTATCTTCCCTAAAAGCACTAGATTAAATCAGTTTTTTAACGTAATAAACTTATTAAGAATAATTTTTTTGGATTATTTTAATTAGCTCATTTTATGGTTAATAATGTTAAGGAAAGTCTACTTATGTGGGGAATATTTGACAATTATTTTCTGTATGTATAATCCACAGGGTAATTGATCATGAGAAAATAAAAATAAAAACTCCTTGAAACAGAACACTAACTTTTAATAGTATACAGCTGCTGATTGATAGCCACTAGAGATTTTATTCATGAATTATAACTTTGCTCTGATTTTATTTATTTGATTACTCATTTTTATTAGTTATATTTTGTATTTTACTTTATCATATAAATTTAATTTTTATGCCTGAAAATACTTTGCTTTTAAGATCAAAAGTGGTATATTAATAAATTTTGCTGTGATAGTTATGCTGCTTTAAATAATATGTATCCCTACAATAAATTATTTATAGTACGAAAAAAGAAATATGTTTCTTTAGTTACATTTTGGTCGAAGGAATGTGTATTATTGAAATTAAAGATGATATAATTGCGTTTTTATACATAAGAGAAGTGATGGATTATTTTGTAAATTGATTATGATAAAAGTAATTATTCTAAGTTGTAATTTGCACTTTCTTTTGCATTAATTGATTCGGAAAAATATAGCATAAATATTTTTCAAGATATATCACAATCAATTACTTCTAAGTGAGAAAATAAAAATTCAAAATCGTAATTTCTTTCAAATATCTGTCGCAAAAAAGGATATTAATGTACCAACCGATATCAAATCTAAAGCAAAAGTTCAAGGGATTTTTGATAAATAAGGTACATTTTTCATTATATTATTCATGTCGTATTTTAATAATTATACATTCATTTTATAAATAATCATATCAGTTTAAAATGCAAACATGTATAATGTCTCATTAAATTCTGTTATTATAAGGTACCTATAAAATTTCGCGAAAATAAAAATCCTAATTTTGCAACCATATTAAACTGTTTACTTGTATATTTTGATGTTTCCTGATCTCTGATGTCTTAAAATTTTAAATTATACCTTATATTGCTGATGATTTTTTACCTTTCTTCATTTAATGAGTGAAGCGGTAACTCAAATCAACAACATAAAAACATAAACATATTATAACATAAAATATTTAAACTAATTCTGTATATATTTTAGTTACATGGGAACAGACAGTCTAGTCACATATGTAAATAAAAGTTCGTTTTATTTTCATCAAAATATGTTTATTAGTATGTATACTTGATTAATTGATTATTTATTGCAGTCACACTTTGAAGCAATATAAATTTTTTTAATGATCACGGTAATTTTTAATTATGATCAAGTGATGCATCACTCATGCCCATGATTCAACATAATCAATGCACCTCACGAGTTCTAAGCCCTCACCTTTCAGCTAAATGTTAAAAGGTCTTAGGCCAAAATTCAAATTCAAATTAGGACAAAACATATTCAATGTTTTACAACATGTATGCAAAAAATATTATTCCTAAATCGTATCTAAAATATATAAATATCTTAATATGTTGGAATATTTATAGAAAATGAATAAATGAACATGGATCTAAAATATTAGCTTTTGGTGTATTATTGTATTTATATATAAACGTTAAAGTGAAGTGCAACATACATTCCCAAAGCTTTAATTGAAACTTGTAATAGTCAGTTGTGGAACCCATACAATAATTCGTTTATTTTTATTAAAAATGATTTCCTAAATATTATTTTAAGAGAGACATTTTAATGATTTGAAAAATATACAGAGATAGACAGATGGAGATATAGATAATTTTATTTTTATTTAAATATAATCCATTGAATTTCAAATCATGCAATTGTATAAGGATTTTAGCAGATCACACACACACATCCAATATCATGGCAGAAACATTTATAAAATTTATCGCATTTACTTTAAGAAGGATTTTTACTTTCACATTTAAATGAAAAATGCAATTGCTATTTCCTTAAGCTTATTCTGTGGCAATTTTGCAGGAAAAAAGCGAAACACTGCATCCGTCGAGAACTGAGTCTCTATCCTTTCGATATCAGCCATTTCTCAACCCTTTTGCCTTTTGAGGCTCCGATGAATGGGTGAGAAAATCTCCAGGGAACTTGAAACGGTATTGATTTTCGGAATCAAACATCACACTGGGGATCGAGCATTGAATGGAATCTATTTCTCTAGGTGGACTCAATGGCAAACGGACGTAAGCTGAATAAAATTACAGACAACAATAGGTTGCTTGGGAACAGGTACAGAATGGACCGTTTGACAGTTTCCTTTCTTGGACTGAAATTCCCAAAACCGAGAGTCGAGGAAAGAAGCATTCCCGTGTTAACGTCGGTGAAAAGAGTTTGTAGACTTAGGTAAACTGCAGTTAGAAATGGATATAGATTTTACTCTTAGGTGAGAATTTTTTTTTCTTTTCCTTTTCTTTTTACTTTCGCTCCTTTTTTATGTTTTTTGTAACATAGACAGATTTCCCTTTTCTTTAAAAATTTGTGATTAGCTATTTGAAAGCATGTGAACTTAGTTTGTTCTTCATGAATAAAACCAGATACAGGGTGAAAATCGTTTAACATATAACTGAGTAGAGTGAAATATTTTATTCGTATTAAAGAATTTTGCAAAAAACAACAACATATGTTTAACGAAATTAAATTTATTAGAGTACATTTTATTTACAAATATATGTGCATGTGCATGTATTTTAATAAAAGCAGTTAAAAAATTTAGGTAATTTACTTTCTTGTTTTAATTATTGTAGAAAAAATCGAGTTAGCAAAATCAAAATCTTTACAGATTTTCGTTTTGATCAAAAGCCTTCAGGAACTCCATCTTCATTTTAAGCGAAATAGCTGTTTTCTTTCCCGCTGAGTATTTTACCATTGTGTTTGCGAAAACAGTCTTCTAAAATAGAAAAAAAATGCAAACCCAACTCACTGATTTTTACTCACACTGTGATGTACACATCACCGAATTTTAAAGACAACTTTTGAGAGAATAGATGTTTTTGTATGTTGTTTGTAGAGATGGAGGGTGACAGTGGGTCAGATAAATAAAATTGGCTCGTGTCACACTCTATTCTTAGGGTATTTAAAAAGCCAAGTTAGCCTTCTTCATACGCAATATGAGAAACAACCTCTCTTTCATTTCACACTTCTCTTAAACCTCTCATGCGTGGCTGATATTTTCCGCATTTTGCTCATCCCAGAAAATAAATTTTCTCATATTAAGTGATTTTCGTTTTTGTGTTAAGAGAAAAAAATGCATTGAAAATATATAGTATTTTGTGGAGACAGTTGTATTATTTCGTATTAATGGATATTTCGCTTTAAGCGTTTTTCGTTAAACGTATTTTACGGTATTATATTTTTTAGGAGTTAATTTATTTAATTAGGATATTTTAGTAAATTTTTGATTCCATATGCATAAAACAATTAATATTACAAAATCAAATTTAATTGAACAATTTTAATTTGAATAAAAAATTAAAAAAAATCATAGGAAAGAATCCATATACATATATTTAATTTAAAAGCCTTTAATTTAAATACTTTTATTTCAGAGAAAGGTTCAACTTTAAAATATCTATATATAAAGGAGAAAAAGCCGGTTCACTCACTCACTTATCCCAATATCTCCATTACAATCAGACGTGTTCCTTTCGTGGATTAAAAAGTAACATTAAGAAAGGGTTTTCCAAAAATAGAGTCCCTAGAAAGTATTACGAGGCATTTAAAATAAAAAGATTCCTTTTATGAATAGTAAACCATAACCTTGAAAAATGTAAAACAGATTACCTATACTGAACAAAAATTATCTAAGCATAGAGTTTTCAAAAGTTGACCCACTTGAAGTTTTAAGAGGCGTTATATAGATAAAGATAATCTTTGTTCATCTATTAGACCTACTGACTTAAAATTTAGCAAAATATGATACTTTGCTCAGTAGAGATATAAGACAGCCTACTTTTTTAATTTTCAGTTCAAAATTAACTCATTAAAATATTTTTAATCTCTATTATTTTTATTTTAATTCACCCGTAAGAAGAACGGGTGTACCAGCAAGTAGTATATAACATAACAGAAGCGATTTAAACTTTTCATTTTATTATTTGCAGGCTGATTATACATCAAATATTTCTTTTTCTAAAAAACCTTGTCACATATCAATATCTTTTCCAGTCTTAAGCAAAAATAGAAGAAACAGTAATCTCTTTCATCATATTGTTTTCTGGATTTTTTTTTTTCGTTCGTTTTTTGATACTGGCAGTTTTGATTTCGATTTTTCTAGAATGAGAATCTCTTCCGCTATTGGTGACATTGTGTTTGAGCAAGCTTTTTTTTTCTCGATGGATAGAAAGAACGCTATTGTTTGTTCAGTTCTTCATTATTTTACTGTTATTGGATAATTCAGCCATTTCAAAGTTTCCTTTTTTGTATTATTTCTTCATATGACTTTCCATTAGATATTTTGGATTAGAAGAGCGTCAGAACACACAACTTAAAAAAGTTATCATTGATAGATTAAGTTGTAAGCGATGAAAGTGATGTTTGTATTATTGGCAAAGGAAAACAAAAAATTTACAAAAATATTGTATCTCCTTAAAATTACTGTATGTACTGAGAAAAATATCTTTAATATTTTTACTCTAATTTCGTATTAAGTGTTGAACAACTTAGTCTAGTTTGAACTTTTTGAAACTAGATGCTTTTTAATGCCTTTCATAAATAATTTATTTCATGACCCTGGATTTTATTTCTGATTTGAAAGATGGATGTAATTAATGATGTGAAATTTCTTTGATATTATGACTTTAAAATAAACATTTTATCTTTTTAAAATTAAGAAAATATTAATTAATCAACATATGAATCGTTAATGATATTATGGGTATTTCTACTATACTTCTATAAATAATAAATTAAGAATGACTATAGCCAAAAATCATTACTGCACTTAATTCTGATTTAAGCATATACCATTGCTTCTCAAACTTTCAATATTTGCGAACCATTTTTCAATCATAATTTTTATCCCGTCCCTTTTATACAATAACAACGCATTGAATGCAATAAAATATGCTTTGAAGCTAAACTACAATACGACTTTAATTATAAAGCGTGCAAACTATCAATGCAAGTATTACATCTTGTATATGGTAAGCCCATGGAAGACAGCAGTAATTATTAAACTTCTTTTTAATGTATTAATAAATTAATTATCAAATGCATTGTACAGTAATGATTCATTTATAAATATATTTATAAGCCTAAATGTATGTACTTAAATTTAATTATGTTAGAATGTACTTTTTAATTTGCTTCCTTTCAGCAGATTTATATTTATTTTAAATCTCTTATTTTTGACTTTTCAGTACTCACGCCCCACCATAAGGATATCATCCCTTAGGATATCATCCCCTCCCCTAGGGAAACTCACCTCACAATTTGAGAAACGCTGGCATATACCATTTCATGTTCGAGAACAATCCCTATTTCACTTTGTGAATACAACAGTTAACTTTGTTTCATATTAAGCCTCTTTAAACAACTCATTAACTATGTGCACGAACATTGCTTTACTCATATTTCACAGATGTTTATATTTAATTTGGGATACATAGTTAGACATAGGCCCTAATTTTCTCTAGCGTCAGAATTACTCTCGATTAACAGTACTAAACATCACTCTGGAAATGTCTTCATTACCCCTCGATATTTTTTATCAAGTAATTTTGGTCCCAGATATAATATTTTTTACAAATATTGTAAAAGAAATACTATACTTAATATATGTAATTCTTAATAATAACAGCATTTTCAGTTTCAGAAAATAATATTAATTTATTAAGAATAGCTTCAAGCGCTAAAACACAAGACACGATAAAATAAAGCGGGAAAAAATGTTCAAGAGGGTCCAGCACATCCAAAGGAGCCCATGTTAAATTGCGTAAGTTAATGTGTCTTTTTTTCAGAAACTACTTACTTCTAATGGATAGAATTTTTACGGTAGGTTATATATACGATCAATTAATTTTAACAATCGGTTTTGTCTTTTTGTTAAAAATCAAAGTAATTATGATTTTTTTAAAAAAAATGTCTAATTTTTATTCTCTAAAATTTAGTTTAAAAAAGCCTTATCTAAAAATGTTTGCTGTATGTATTTAATGCATGCCATAACATATGTAAACATGTTAAAAGTATGCTCACTGAAAATTTAAGAATTATATAATAAGTAGTTTTTGAGAAAAAGGTATATAAAGTGAAAAATATTACGTTTTGAAAACACAGGTTTTAAAGAAAAAAATTTTAATTTTTGAGCATTTACTTTTTTTTTTTTGAGAACTTTTCAGAAGCATATGAAGCATTTTCTTTACCCTCTACTCCTACAGAAGACTCTTCTAATTTTATTTTTGTTTCATTATTTTTAACTATCTAGCCTTCTTTGAGATCTTAAGGTGCTGTCCTTGAGCTACACGAATCCTACATATTATTTATTTTTTGAAGCAACGCACAGTTATGACTTGGTTCAGTATCACAATGTTTTAAGATCATTAATTTTGCTACATGACTCATATTGAACTGCGCAGTAGCCATATTTCCCCTAATTTTAGAGTTTTTAATTCTACAAATTTAAATTTTAAAATCACTGACCATATGGTGTTATTAACTGATACATTTGGACTCTGATTCTTTCAGTGTAAACATATTCTTAATAACATAGGATCACCTAGATCTCCAAAAAGAGGCTTCATTTAATTCGTAATGGTATATAGCACGTCTGAATGTGCTTATGATCATGTTGACTTTAGTTTCATTCAACTTCTGCAACCCAATGAGCAGTTTTCATACTGTGTGGATAAAATATCGGTGAGTCAGTTACGACCACTCAGGCGTTTACCATCACTTAACTTTTTACCTCTGCTTTTGCTTTTAAGATCCAAAAGACATGTATCCATACACCTTTTGGGTATGTCTCTAATTTTTTTCACTTCAGCATCATATGTATTTGCGTTCATCGGAAACTTATGCAAGGGGAATCACAGGTGATCCTAGCAGAGCTCATTCGATGCGCGTCAAGGAGTAAGCTTCGTTTAAAAAATAAATAAAAAATGCTTCTAAATATCGTACTTTCTCATGCCATCTATCCTTTTACACAAAAATATTTGAACTTTTAAAAAATATCAAAAAGTAAAAATAGAGAAGTTTTCAGAAATCCTTGTGCCGGGCCACCTTAACTTCATAAAGTGTTTTGCATTGTAATGAAAAGTACAAACATTTTTTTTGTAACGAATAAAAAAGTGAATTTAAACATAAAAAGTTTTAAACATTTCTTTCTTTCTTTTTTTACTAACACACACGCGCATGCTCACACCAACACACACTCACACACAAACACACACTCATATATACAAGGACAAGTCAAAAAGTAAAGGTACTTTCGTAATTTATCTTTCCAAGAATTAGCACATTCCAATACTGAACAAGATGTGTTCGGCAACACTTATACACATCGCGCCTTTCCTCGTAATATTTGGAGTGTAGCAGACCATTCGCACACACCCAACATTGCAGCTCCATTGTCGATTTGCTACAAGAAGGAAAGGAGGGCTGTGATTTTCTTTTTGTTTGCGGAAGGCATGCAACCTGCAGAAATCATTCATTGCATGCAAGTGCAGTATGGTGACATCTGTCTTTCGCGTAGCTAATCTACGAATAGATTCAGTGCTACAGATAAGAAAAAAAACTTATTTTTGTGACTACGAAAGATCGAGCAGTCCATGGACGTCAACCATTGAATGCAATGTGCAAGTCTTTGAGGGTGTAATGATGGAATGGATGACTAGTATCCAGCGCAAGTGCCACAACTTCTACCATCAAAATGCGAATCAACGCCCTTATTTCCTACTTGGCACATATCTAGAATGGATCTGCCATGTTGAGCGTTCTTCTATACTCCAACAACCGAGGGAAGACGAGTGACACTTCAAACAGAAGTGTTGCCAACTACCCCTATTTCAGCGCTGGATACTACCACTGTTGCTTAACCTTAGAAAAAAATTGCAAAAGTTCATTTACTTTTCTCTACAAGAGAGAGAGATGAATAAACATGATTCAATCTGAAAATAATTGAAATTGCAAGATAACTAGACAACAAAATTTTAAAGGAAGTATGAAAAATTAAATAAAAGAGATAAATATAAGGGAAAAAAACATAAATAATGGATGCTACAGTATTATCAACAGTGCTGACTTAGGACAGCTTATATATGTATATATATAAAATTATATAATTATATATATATATATGTGTGTGTGTTGGCAATGCATATTTATATTTAACATTTTCAGCTCATATATTTTGAGGTTTTCTTAATTTTTTTAATTTGACTAAAGAAACATAATGGTAAAATTTATAAAACCTCTATTAACCAGAGTTTCTTACCAAAACAAGACAACTCTTAAAATACATAAAACAAATTTTAATTATATGATTACTTTTTGGTAAAAACTAACAATTACACATTTAAAACAAGTTATAATATCCCAAAAAGGTACGCGCAGACCCTCATGATAAAATTAGATTATGCAGTTTCATAAGAGCAAATGTTTCAAAAATTTATTTCTTACTGATAATAAAAGCAAATAAGGATAAAATATAATTTTTTTCACTTGTCCCCATTGTATATCATACATTAAAAGTACTCATAAACAAATCATTTAGGAAAATATCGTTATCAAGAAAAATTATAAATTTATGTAAAAGTTTTCTATTGACGAAGCGCTTCCTACTTTGTTTTACTGATACATGTCTACTAGTAATGTAACTTGGTTTCATTTGGAATAATTTAATGTGTTTTATAAATAAATAATCCCATCCTCGTGTTTCTTTGAAAAAAATATAAATGTTTCGAGCAAAGGGAGGTTGTTTTCGTTACTATCATACTTAATCTATGTAAAACAATTATTTTTTTTTCAACCTTTTGTTCCAAATTCTCGAAACAATAATTTAAAATCCTTTATCGTTGACTAAAATAAACACTTTCTTTAGAAAGCGTGAGACGGAAAGATAATTGGAATTTATCTCAAGTTATTTATGGAAGAAAAATACTAAGCTTTGAAATTAAATTGCAGTCTCAAGACATCGTGTGCTCATATTTATTTGAAGGTTGCTTCGTTCCTGTTCTGCGACAGTGTCCTTACATAAAACTACTTGTACCAGCAGCTGAGCTCAATTAAAACTTGTGAACTTTGGAGGAAAACATTAGATAACAAGATTTTCTGACTGCATTATCAATACCGTTGCTTCAGGCAAATATTTAATTTGTGAGTTCTTTTGCATTATTTCGAGAAAACTAATTTAAACCTGTTGAGAAATGTATTCTTATAAGTTACATGTTTTCAATAAGAACTGCGTTGCAATATGTCTTTTCAGGCTGTTAATTTAGTGTTTCTGACAGTCCTGTCAAAGAAACAAAGAACGATTATAAATGTTATGATGATATTAAACTTTCCTTCTAATACCATTATGAAATTATTGTAATTCATAAACATTTTGAAATATATATGTGTGTACGTGCATGGCCGAGTACAAATGATGTTATTATGAAATGTTTGTCTGTGTTAGCCTCTGTGAAATACAGCTGAATTTAGATTTTAATTTAATATAATCAATAAAAGTATTTTATATATACATATATCATACCCATAATATACTTATATATCTAGGTTTATAACTATTTGTATATATATAGTAACATAAAATGAAAAAAATATACATGGCATAATAAAATTGATAATACAAAATTATATCACTCACAAAACTAGAAGATTTAAACCAGATTTCAAGAAACACAATTTTAAAAAATAATGGAAAAGTATATTGTGCAAGAATTAACTAAGCATATGTATAGCATGAAACAGAATTCGAACTTTAAAATGTAAGAAACCAGAAATGTCAATAGACTAAAATGAAGACTTATTGTAATTTCCAAAAGCTGTTGCTGAATTAATTAAGGGTAATGAAGTTCAGGCAAAGGAAGAGACAGAAGCGAAACAAATTTGACTTATTTGTAAAGTCTATTTATTAAACAAAAGGTAAAGAACAAAAAATATACTATATGTTTGACAATTATTAATAAAAATTGCGATTATTACTCCCTGGAGCAAATTTTAAAAAAAAGCCTATTCACAAAAAACATTATAACATGGTTAGTATGATGGTTAATACGGAGTATGTCTCCCGGACGATGCAATACAGGGCTTACAACGCCTACGCATGCTGAGTATCAAATTATTAATCTGATCTTAGGGAATATTACACCACTCATCAAACAATGCCCTCCGAAGTTCCGGTAGACAGGTGGGAGGGGGTTGACTAGTTGCAATTCGTCGCCAAGCATATCCCACACATGCTCTATTGGATTCAAGTCCGGTGAGTATGCTGGCCAATCCATACAGGTGATATCCTCCGATTGAAGGCATTCGCCTACAATGTTTGCACGGTGAGGACGGGCGTTGTCATCCATAAACAGAAATTCAGCACCCATTTCCCCGAAAAAAATGTACATGTTGTTCCAAAATGACATCCCGATAGATGTGGCCTGTCATCGTTACACTCTGAACATGCAGGTAAGTTCTGGCACCAAGAATAATTCTTTCCCAAACGAGCCATCCTGCACCACCGTAACGATGTCGTTTAATGGTGTTCTCTTGGTGGTAACGGGTACTTGGCGCTCTCCATAGGAAAGTTCGGCGAGAATCAGACTGCAAACTAAACCTGGACTCGTCGGAAAAAATCACACAAGACCAATGTTGCGGTGTCCACAATGTATGCTCTCTACTCCAGGTTAATCGCAGCTGACCGTGAGTTGCGGTAAGGGGAACACATCTGACAGACCTATGAGCATATAGACCAATGTGCCCTAAGTGTCTGTACACGGTCTGCTTTGAAAGTGTCGTACCGTTAGCTGAAGAAAGCTGGCGATATAGGTCTGATGCTGTGCTCAGTCTGTTTCTTTTGGCAGTAACTGCCAAATACCGGTCCTCATTCGGCCTTGTAACTCGTTGGCGACCTGTGCTGTAACATTTACTCACATTACCATAATCTTGGAGTCGTTTCCAAAGCCTGGAGATTACACTCTGGGCGATTCCAAGTTCCTCGGATACTTCCAGTTTGGTACGTCCACATTCCAGTCGTCCGATAATTCTGCCACGTGAAAAATCATCAAAATTCTTCCTTTGTACCAGAACTATGCGGTCATTGCACTGAAAGGCTTTTAAAGCGCTTGTGAACAATTTTTCTTCTTTGCCACCATTCCTTATATACCCCTCTCTTACACTCTCGTCATTGTGACGTACTATCCGCGCCATCTGGTGTTTTCCTGTAATTTGCATATTCTTCTTCAAGATGTTTGTGATAATTCTACAGGTGAAATTTTTATTTTAGAGTTCAATTTCTGTGTGATTCTGAATTATTCTTAATTTATGGACATGAGTGTAGTACCAGCAAAATTAGGGTTAAATATATTTTATGGATCCAACCTTCCCCGTTCAGCAGAAATTTTTGACATAATAACAAAACATAACCATATTGAAAAGTTAGGCCTAAAACCAACCATGTGTAATTGGCAATCAAATGAAAAATAATTAAAAAAATAATAGAATATATGAAGGTAAATGAATCTTAACAAAATACAAGTAAAATATTTTGCAAAGGAAAAATAAAGCAAAAACTTACGTGAAAAAAGGCAATTGATAGGAGAGCGAAAAAAAGATTTGTACGTACAAGAGCAACCACTTTAAATAACCATTAAAAATGACGTGTTAAATTGGTAAAACTAGAAACAAAAATTAGTGGCGCCACCTGGATAGTTTTTTGTAATTAAACAAAGCAAACAGAAACAAATTGAAAATAATAAAAAACAGAAGGAGAAGAATCATAGAATAGTACTTAAGCATTAAAAAGGGGAATTAGAGAGATAATTTAGAAGTATTTTTAAAAATGAATTTACTTGGATATTTTTATTCCAAGCAATTATTGCAGAATAGCTGAAAATTATTTTGCTTAACATCATTATCTGTGACTAAATCGTTGTTTCTTTTTTATAAAATTAAAGATAATATTTCTAAAAATAGATAGATGTAGGTTACTTCCCCAAAAAGGCATTTTAATAATGTTACAATCAAAAGAGTCTCTTTGTTCAAAAATATTACTAATTAGTATATTATTCTTAACAATTAATTGCAGGTCTAAAAAGTTTGCAGAGTCATTATTATAATTGGTTTTTAATAATTTCAGATATTGGGGATAATATTTAAAACTAGGAACATAATTTACTATATTAATAAAGATGATTAAGTCATCTATGTATCTAAACAAGTAACAAGAATCGAAACTAATGCTATCATATTCATAAAAGTGCAGATAAATATTGGCTAAACAGTTACTAGCAGGGCCTCGTTGTGGAAGACCTTTAATTTGCTGATAATAAGAGTTATTGTGAAAAATATAATTTTCATAGATGAATAATATAAAGATATTTATCATACTTAATTAGTCTATTCAAAGAATATTTGTTATAGGCTATTTTGAGGATTTAAACCATGTCCCTAATATCTATGGAATTAAATAAATCTTCAAAGTCATAGGTCTGAATAGAGATAAATTTTTTTCTTGCATGTACTTAATGATATCTAATATATATGATATGTATATATATATATGTATGATATGATATATATATATATATATTGATTAAATATATATATATATATAATATAATATATATATATATATATATATATATATATATATATGGTCTGATCTTCGGATGCTTGGGATTTATTAGTCTTCTTTTGAATTATTTACTGCTATATATATATATTTATATGTTTGATATGATATATATATATAATGATTAAATATATATATATATATAACGAGAGAGAGAGATTATAATAAAATAATAAAAGACAAGTTGTAGTTCCTAGAAGACTAAGAGTGAATGAAATTGGAAGTTAAAAAATATCAAAACCCACCAAAATATAAGTAACATGGTTGAAAAGAATATCGTATAAAAACAACAAATTTTTTCCGTATATTTTTTCAACATAAAAAATATTTTTGGGGGAAATACTGTAACTTCAACAGATTTTTCTAAGTTCTCAGACAAAAGAACATAGATCATTGAACACATGCAGTGCACATATTTTATGTATTTTAGACTCCATTTGATGAAAATTCATTAAACCTTGTGGAAATGTATGCGATTTACATTTTCAGTATCTAAGAGTCAGCAATCAATTTGTGAAAAATCTATATTGGTCAAATGTAACCCTACTCAATCAATCTAATAGAATTTTTATGAATAATTTTGAAATATTTCGAATGTTTTTCTTTCTTGAACAGTGTACTTGAGATTTCTAAGAAAAATTTAATTCACTTCAAACGTAAGGACTTATTTTAACCTATGATAAAAGTGGATGGTGGTTTACGAAATCATTTGTATTATTTCTAACATTTCTAATATTTTCTTGAAATGTTAATTTCGATTGTCTCCTGTTTCGATAAGAGATAAATTCTTCAATAATTGAAGATTTTTTCAGCGCATTTGCCGCCTCCTCTTCCCTAATCTTAATATACAATTAACATTCCTTAAACCAAGGCAGCTCGTAACTTTTTTTCAGATGCAGCATTAACTCTTTAAGAACCTGTACACTTAATTTATTTCAAAATATAACAGTTCAAATCTTCTAGCTGTGCTTTAACTATATTTATGGGATTATTTTAAGTCATAGAAAAATCCTTAAAACCATGAATCGTTACGCATACTATATAAAGTCCTTATTTTTTTAATATTCTATTGCTTTTGTTTTAAATTCTGCTTGAGTTACTTTCTTTGAAATTCAGTAGGTACATATTGATTACATTAAAATATTGATATATTCAGAGACAAAAGGAATTTAAATTTCCTTATATATTTTATTTATAACTTATATATATATGCATCTCAACTCACACACATATATAAACACATTTCCATTTCACTTTCGTATATATACCTGAGGATAAAATTTTCTCATTACATATAATTCAGGGGTTGAAAGCGTTGAATGATGATTTGAATTATAAAGCCGGTAAGAACAACCCCACGGCTTCCCGTATCCAGAGAACAAGCCCACAGAGTAACCATACAATTTTGCCCCGTCTATTTAACCCTTATGTTTACTCCGTAAACGGCATTCGGGACGCTCAGCGAGATGAAATTCGAACCCAGGGATTAGAGTAATAGCGAAGGGATCTAAGTATACAGTTCTCGAAACTTCCCCGCTATTTGTCACTAAGACTGAGTAATGAGTATTGTATAATCTCCAAGGCCAACAGCGAAATTACTGGTGGGTTTCACACTTCCCCAAAGTCAATTTCATTACCATGAATTCCGCTCTTGCAACTTTACGACGCCTCCGAAACAATCCAGTAACGAAAGTGGATAACTCTTTTGAAATAGTTCAAATAATTCCAGGGATTGGAGTTTAAACACTTATATTCGCAACCTCTATTTGGAATGATTTGATTTACATAATGGTACGCAGCGATTTTCTTTCCGAATGCGGCAGTCCTGCTCCGTAAACCTAAACAGGTTCCTATATTTACACTTGAGAATTGGAAAATTTATTCATTGCAATATTATTTCCGGATTCTAGTGATAAACTGAAGAATTGATTGCAGGACACAATGCCGATGGCTAGAATAGTAAAATTTATAATTATAAAGCTTATCCAATGCGCGTTTTGCACAAATGTGCCTATTTATAATGCATATATTATTAAAAATGAACAACAAAAAATATGTAATACCCTGTATTAACGAAAATTTTCGAAATTTGAAACACATGCTGTAATTTTATTCTAAATTGATAATATACTCCATAAGTATATTTTACAATAAAATAGTATGCGGTATTAAATAAGGTGATTATATAGTATTATATTCAATAATTATCTTTCAAAAATTTATGCAATATTGGCCATATGTGTTCCTTACTAAGCTGTGAGAATAGTATTCCAGAGAAATTTCTAAATTTCAGGTCAGATGCGAATAACAATTTTCCGTTAACAAAAACGAAACTTAATAATTATTTAATTGAACTAATTTTAAAAACATTCTTTATATTTCTTTTCGTTAAAGGTAAGCCACTTGTTTCTGTTACTGCTATTGCCACCTGTCTGACATAGTCAGATCGAGGTCCAAGAAATTCATCATGACATCGAGGCTAGATTGTATGTCTGTCGTTAGCCGTAGCTTTGAGCACCATACAGGTGTCAGTACGATTGGTTCGGTCGAATCCCAATTTTGAGAGGGGGGGGCTGGGATTGGTTGGGGACCTCCCACCTCTCTTCTCCTTCTACAACCTCCCAGAGGACTTGCAACTCGACGGCTATTTAGAGTACCCCCATGCGGCATGGTCACTATCATTTACAAATGCCCATGCCTTCTCCGTTACTCAAACCCAGGCATAAGGCACAGAAGTCAGCAACGCTAACACTATACTGGATAGGCGACTGGTAAGCCATCCAGTATAGTGGTTAGTGAAACTTATATACTACTTATATACTTACTTATCAGTAAACTGATAAGTAAAACTTTCGATTAAGTAACCGATAGTATTACTCAATGATATTTACAAAACTTTTATTAATACGTGAATGAATATAATTTGTTTCACACATTAAATTTCTAAGGATTTAAATTTAAAAGATTACGAAAAAAAAATAGGTGAAATAAATTCCATCACTACACAAATTTCATGTACACCAGTCACTTTATAGCACAATCCATAAATTATACGCAATATGTAGAATAATGTTGTTCCAGCTTATCAAATAGTTGTACAATGATTGAAAACTAAAGTGAGATATATAAGTTTCACTAATCAAAGTATATTTTACGATTAATAAAAACATCACATATTTGTAATTCATACTAAAATTGACAAACTGAAAATCCTTTTAAACTCTTGATGAAGAATTCATAAGACAACTGAAAATCATTTTAAATTGTCTATTGAAATTTTCATAAAGTATTAATTAAACTTTATTAAATAAATAACAGGAAATTTATATACATTACAACGGAGATATTTAAGTAATGTATTATCTTTAATTTATAATTGAAATTCTTAATATTCAACTGTGAATAAAGTTATCCTAAGAATTTGAATCTATTAATTTTAAGACTAATTAAAAAAAAAATAATTTGGATTAACAAGTTTTCTTAAGTTATGCAATATAAAGTTATGTATACAAAAGTGCATTAACAAGCACCTTTCCATGTCAACTACATATTCCTAATGTTTTCTTTTTACTGTGTACCTTACATTAGAATTTATTTTACTTAATAAATACTTATATTTTATTATATACTTAATAAATACTTCTTCACTAAATTCAATTCCCTTTTTTCTGAAATATTTCCAATAATAAAAGACATTTCTAAGATATGCCAGCCTTTAAATATCAAGCCATTCATTTTTCTGGCACTCATCCAATTAAAAAAGACAAAAATAAAAATAAATAATTCTCTTTATTTTTACAATTATTTTTTCACTTGAACACAACTTCGATAAAAGCATACAAATCGATTTTATCCTACACTCTTTTTTTTTATACATACATTTGACATTGATACACCAATTGAAAAAAAGCTGGACATCCCATGTTTGTGATTTACGTGGATATTTAAATTCTTTATTTTAATGAAACTTTCTTTCTAGAAAACAAAAACAAAAAAACTTGATTTAACAATAACAGGAAAAAAGAATATATTAAAAGTATTTGTTCATTCTCTTATTACCCTTTGCTCCTTCTACTTGTTTTCCAAGCAGTTTCATTTTTTTGGCAACATTCCTCGATATATCGAGTGAAAGCTAACATTATTTTCTTCTTCACTTGGTATTACACTTTTCTAAGAACAAGAGAATGTCTAAGAATAAGCACAGCTTGATTTATTTGAAAACTTGAATGTTGCCAAATAGTTATTACTATATCTTATCACAAATGTTCTAAGGCGAGCTATGAACACATGCTGCATTTACTTTTCATGAATACGAAGCAATACTGAAGAACTCAGAAAATAAAAAACAATATTAAATATTGTTACAATTATTGATTACTTTTTTTCATTAAAAATAATCTAATAAAAACATCAAAGCATAACTTTCAAAGAGTGCATTTTTCTTTTGCTTAAAAACATTTATAATTTTATTCATAATTATCAGTTGCGAATTTGTTAGATGTATTTAGAGCTCAATTATGTGTGTGAAATATCATCTTCTGAACAAATCAAACCAAATGCATACTTAAAATTTCATAAAGAGGTATTTCTTTTTGTGCTTTAGTATGGAAGCATAGTTAGTCTTTAGAATTGAAATGGCTGACCTGAATACAGTATCACTACTGGCCAGTTTTCTTCCCGGACAGTGGTATTCTAAAATATTGTATTCTTGAAGTGACTTCGTGCTTATGTGGCTGTAACTTAAATAACTATGCTACATCATCAAGACGACGAAATATGATATTTTGTAATCCGTTGTGATTTTTATCATGTACAAATATCAACAATTTAAATTCCCGAAAAATGCATAGAATTTTAAATGCATCTAGTTTAATGTTCCATCATTTTTTAAAACTTTTTTTAAGTTTTTTTTTCTTGTCTTTCTATCTTTTATCCAGATTTGAAAAGCATTAGCGTAGCAGAACTGCATACAATTTTGATATTTTTTAACTCTAGTTCAGAGTTACGGGAATGCAAATTGATATGTCTCACTCTAAAGGAGTATTTTGGGCGATATTGCTTAGGTTAATTATCTAAATTTAAACAAATCTTTGAATAATTAGAACGTTATCAGGAAAATAATAAATAACCCGAACAGGATATTCAATTTTTGTTTCAACCACTTCAAATTCCTTCATCTCTCTCATCTTTTATTCATAAATATGCTTTAGAGATCCCTGATATGTCTAAATTATTTATTATGAGACTTAAGGCAGATATTTCTCTAAAGTCACTGTAAATTCAAGAGCTTACTTAAAGTCAGAGGGAAATATGACAATATCATCAATTATGCATAAAAAAATCTCTATATTCTTTTAGAGTATGATTTATTCTCCACAGAAAAACTTCGCATCATTTCTTAACTCGAAACACATTACTTTTAAATGATTTACGTACTACGAGTTTTAGAAATCATCCAGTTTATTCTGTCTTTTCCCTGAGTATTTCCAAAAACATTTTACCTATTGAATATCAACTTGGCAGCATTATCCATTAAAAGACCGTGGGCTGCAGTAAATAAATTACCGTAAAATGCGCCCTTTTAACATAAAAATAGGAGCGAAATTTAAGGGTGCACGTTATATCTCGGGTATAAAAAAAAGATAGCTTTAAAAATAGATAACACGATGAGGATAGAAAAAATAAGCTTCTTAATAGATATAAATACTGTTTATTTAAAAAAAATAATATTCGTTATGAACTTAAAGGGCTGTAGTTCGAGAAGTAACCTATTCTTTTTTTTCTAAGGATTGTAATAGTACTTTCAATAAATAACTTCAAAACACACATAAGGGCCTGAAATGCGCACGCGCATTTCAGGTTTCTTTGTAAAAAGTGGTGTGCGTGTTATATGGAGAATGTACCCAAAAATTATAAATTGCGGTTTGAAAGCAAAGGTGCGCGTAATACGGCGGAGCGTGTTATACGCCGGATTTTACAGTATATTATAAATAAAATAAGTGCATAGTCTTATAATGCAGTCTTTCTAGCGTACATAAGAATTTGTGAGTACAATATTATGCCTATTTTCTTCAATAAGCCCTTATACTAATAACTCTTCAATCTGTTCGTCAAACTTTTCTTTCAAAGCTTTTGGTATGTGATATATGCATAGTTTTTGGTTTCGAAACTTTAAAGTTATCTGATTTTATTGTTATCTGTGTTGTTCTTTTTTATTCTTTCTATTTATTAACTAGCCGTGTCTGATGTTTATGAAGAAAATAGGCTTACATTATTCTAATGTTAACTCGCAGCCTTATGCCATTTTTAATCCATCCTCTGAGCAAAAAATGTCGAAAACTCTTTGTCTGATGTTTTTTACACATATTTCCCAACATTATTCTTCAGTTATAAATATTACGCTCTGGAATCCCTATAGATTTCTTGAAGAAATTTCTAATTTAACTTACATGGCATTGACTTAAAATTTGTAGATAACTAAGAGTAAGTTGGTAAACCAAACACAATTTATGTTTCAACGTGAATGCTCAAAGAAAGAAATATTTTGTACAATTTCTTTACTTTTTATTTCCTTAAAGCAACGTGAACAATATTTTTGTTGGTCGTTTTATTCATTTCTGGAATGTAACTGATAAGATTGTTTCCAATAGAATGGAGAACGAGAATCTCTCTACAAGCAGATTAGAATTTCATTATAGTCCAGGGACATCTTACTTGTCTATCATATATCAGTTGAATTGGAGAAATTCCATTTGCACAAATCGAAACTCCCCTACAAGCAATTAATATGTAGGAAGTATATTCTTGTTCAGTTTTATGAATCACTTCAAATGTTATGATGAAGTATTTATTTGACGACTTCGTTGGAACAGACCATTGATGACTAGATATCCAGGGGCTGATGATCGAGCAGACCTTAGCCTCAGGTGTAATTCATTAGTTAGCTCGGAAACAAAGTTTGAACCTTAAACATTAGCCATCACAATCGGTATTCACATTTATATTTTCTAGTAAGTATCACAAGAGTGAGCTTAATAATTAAATTCTGTAACGAGAGAGCTATTGGTCATCTAAATAGCTCTTTCGCTGCTTCTAAATTAAATGCATTTAAGAAACTAATTGAAAAATTAATCAGTTCAGCCATCGGAAATATGGATATATATGACAAAGTGCACAGTTGTTTTTCTTTACAGAT
>BMAO01039280.1:0-24326 GCA_019973975.1 Trichonephila clavata | reverse complement strand
TTGTCTGATTGGTACAAACTACCTGATCTTCCTGGGATAAATATTACAGTTTTCAGATGATGGAAATATTTCTGTATTGATACATACTTCTATGTGGTATCAACTGGATAATGTCTTTGTCTGTTTCATCAGTGATATTCATAACCATTTAGTTGCACACTTGGCTAGCAGTAGATTGGGTGTACCTGTCCAATGTATTGGCCAGCATGATCACTAGATTAATCTAGCAACTACTATTTTTGAAGGCTAAGTTACTTTATTGTTACACTCTATTGACTATACCAAGGACCAAATAGTATGTATCACAGTAGCTGCTAGGCATGCCTGATTCATGTTCAGGTCATGAACAATGTTTAAGACTCCATGTATTGATGATTTGAGGCCTATATCACATTTAATCTGCAACCATTCTTCTCATCTGACTAGTATATAGTTGATTCTTGTTCTGTTATTTTTTTTAGAGCCCATCAATTAATACTGTACATATTTATTTGAAGGCCATTAATTTCTTATGTTTTTGTGTACACTATTGCATAACTCTTGTAATTACTCTCCAGAAGTTTGTTTGAGGTGCTGAAACATATTCTGTAGTTTATTACTGAAACTATGTTACATGTGCTCATTTATTAAAAATATGGAATTTTTGTGAAAATTAAAAATTATAAGTAACCAAAATTGTATGTGTATAGGAATGAATTAAACTCGTTTATAATATTGATCTATTATCTGATATATTGATCTAATTAGTTAATCTATGTATTTTTACTATTGTAATATTCTTGTAGTTATTGAAAAAGTAAAAATGAATTTATGAATTTCGTTATAATAGTTTTGTTTTTAAATTGAGGAAATATATTGCACATCTTTTTATAATAGCTTAAGATATGTGTAATACAAGCTCAGTTTTATTTTCCAGCATAACTAAAGATTTTATTTTTATTTTTAGGTTTCTATTGACGAAGTATGTACTGGGAATACTTCATGCAATTTGGATTTAATTGACCACTTAAGACAAAATTTCATCTCATATCATTCATCTGCTGTTGAAATCAGTTTATGTGACATAAGCAATTTAATGGGCTGCTTAAGTAAAACTTCAGTGAGAAAAGTTATATGGCAGCTATTAATGTACATAGACTTTGAAGCAAAGCTAATTTTAGTAAGTGGACTTTTTGTACTAGTATGAAAATACATTATTTAATTATCAGATAGATATATTTTATAAGTGCTTTAGTGATTCATTCAGTATTTTATATGATTATTAGATTTAACAAATGACATTTTGAATTTCAATAGTTTCTTATATTTTAAGAATACTTTTACCACACTTTTACAAAAATTCCTTGATTTGATTCTGTGTTAAGACCAATGATTTCATGTAGTAAATAAGTACCATAATTCTTAGTGAAAACATTCTCATCTGAGGTTTGAACAGTGACATTTCGATAAATTTTTTTACCTAAAGGCTTATTTGAGCTCTAAGTCTTCTGCTGAAAATTAGAACATTTTTAAAGTTACTGCAATTTGAGTCTTTTATTTCTTTTACTTTGAGTAATATTTATTTATTTCACATAATAAATAACCATCATACATTACAATTAATTTTTGTGGTTATAAATGCAAGTTATGTTCAATATATTTTTCTAACTGTTAAGATTAGAATGAACTCTAGATTTACGGATTGAGCCGTTTTGACTCATTAAAAATTTGATTATTGTATATATATATATAAAAACTTTAATATTTTTTTAAAAAACACATGTTGACTTTCAGTGAAGTAATGAAAAATATGTAAATGTTGATTCATTCCCCCCCCCCAGGTCCCTCATATACTTTTTGGGGAGGGGATAATTGAGAAATTTTTACAGATGAGCTTTCTTATGAAATATAAAATGTCACAAGAAAATTTATTCATAAATTGTAGCTTAATTTTAGTCATGTTTAAATTAATTTTTTTTATGTAATATATCTAGGCTGTCTTCATATTAGATTTAAGGAATGTATTACTATTATCAAAGAAAAAAATGTGGTGCTTTAAAAACTTTATTGATAATTATTTCAGTTTTAGAATGAATAACTCCATTTTTATTTTCTTATAAAATTGTTTCTCTTTCATTTTTCTCTGTAAATACTTTATTAAAACTACAGAAGATAAATTTCATAATTTTTCTATGTTATCTTAAACATTTCAATAGTTAAAATGTAACTCATTTTCACCTATACTTTAAATTATGAAATTGTATTTTTGGCTTAATTAAAATTTTTACAGATAAGGGACTATTTATTAATAATAAAGTACTATTAGTATAGCAGTCATTAAAAAAATAATCCTTTGTAATAGTTGAAAGTAGTGGATGGGTTTTTCTCCTAAAGTAAAAGTAAAGAAAAGATTATAATTTTTGATTGTGTACATTTTTTACATTAATTCCGTGTTAATGATATTCATGATAAAATTTGCTATGGAACTTGTAAAATTTTAATAACAGTATTTTGCTTGTGGTTATTCAATTTGTGTTAAATTAACTTAAAATGACAAATTTCTATAAAATAGAGCATTTTTATTTAAATATGTTTTTTTTTTCAGATAAATGAATCGCAGAATTCTTCCATGATAATACTTGATATTCAGTTTCTGGAAGAAATTTTAACCTTTTTCCCCCTATTTAAGAATAAACCGAATTGTAATTCAAATGAAGATATAAAAATTAAACAATGCAATATTTCAACTGAAGAAATGGACATTATGAAGGATTTATTGAAACATCCTATATTGTTAAAATTGTTTCTTTTTGATATGAATGCAGTTGAAAACAGTGTGGAGTGTGTGAAGAATGTTACTGTTGCTATTACAAAATTTGTATTAAATATTGCTAAGAAAATATCAAATTTCAGCAATGAATCATTATATTCATACTTGACTCCTTTCAAAAAGAAAATTTTAAAGTTTTTTCAAAAAGCAAAAATGCATGCATTTACAGAGGATATAGAACTTTCTTACATTGTTGGTACATTTATTTTGTTTTTTGGATTTGATGACATTCAAATTATTTTACAAACTTTGTTGAATGTTGAAAATACCAACTTTCAAAACTTTGATGCATATTTTCCCACTTTATGTTTGCTTATACAAATATTCATTGAGAAAAAGGAATTTGTTCTTCTGTCTTCTACCTGCATAAATGCTTTAATTTCAGCATTTGCTTCATCGCCCAAGAAAAGGAAAAAAGTTCTTGGACAATACATATATCAATTACTATTGCAGCATCCAATTTATGCATTTCTGTTTACTGAAGGTAATTTTATGTATGGTGTCATTATTAATATTAAAATCTTTGAATTTGTAGCTATATTATGTTTGAAATTTAATTGTTGAATTTTGCATTTTCATATTTTTTCCCTACTCCTTTTATATTTTTCTTTATAAAGGAGGTTTATTATATTTCTGAAACATTAATATTAATTTTTATATCAGATAAATTAAATATTTGAAATTTAAATAAATTTATATTTTTTCTTTGTAACTTAGTCTCTACTTCTTTTACATCAGTAGAGTAATAATTCAAAATTTAATTGATTAACTAATATTAGACTTTTTATGTATGTATTCATATTTTTTTAAAAAATATTTTTAACCCTTTCTCTTTTTAGCTTTATTGAATTATTTTTTTGACTTAAGTGTAAAACAAGTTTTTTCCCCCATCTTTTCAGATTCTATGATGATTTTGCTACAGCATAGTTCAATCCAAGATTTAAATATTTTGGGAGTACTAATTGATTATAGCAATAAATTTCGACAAATAACCCAAACTTTTATCAGTGACTCTCTTGAAGAAGCAAACACAGTAAAATTTTTATACCTTGCTAGTAAATGCTTGTGTAATGCTGAAAAAGAAAATAAATCTGAAACTGAATTTAAGGATTTGATATTTTCAAGATTTTTTGACACATTCAAGGAATTTGTGCTTAGTGATTTGACTAATGATTTAGATATTTTGCACAATTGTACTATTGGAAAATCAGTACAAGTACTTTTACAAGATAAAGAAAGTAAGTAAAATTAAAATTAAGTTTATTTTATATTTGCATAAAATAAATTTTAAAAGCTAGAAGAGACCGATTCAGTGAAGAACCAGTTGATAAATTTGCTTGAAAAAGAAATGCTTAATACAAAAAGAACATATTTCTCGTGTGGTACTCAGAATTGTAACATCTTATTGATGGGTTTTCTTCTACTTTCATTGTAATTATATTTAGGTCAAAACTTTAAAAGCTTTTTTCTCACATTTTTAAAGCACTCAATTGCACTGAAATTCTTTAAATGCAATTGTTTTGGATGACAATATATTTTAATTACAATTAATAAAAATTGATTAAAACTAGTTATTTAAAGAACTAAATTTTATTCATGGTTTTAATTGTTTACTATGTGAAACAGTTGAATATTGAAACAAGAAATTAAGCTAAGCCCTTGTAAAATTAAATTATTAAAACTAATTATTAAATAAATTAAATTCGACTCAATGTTCTCTTTCGCTCTTAAAATTTAAGGTATAAAAAAATTATTTTATGCAAAGTGTGAAGTTTCAAAGAAAATCCATGTTTAAAAAACTTGTTTTTTTACCAGTTATTAAATTTTATTTTCAATTTGCCCTCACTGATTTTACAGAAGGACAGTTATAATAGTGAATTACTGACAATCATGTTTGTGTTTTATATGGATTTAAGTGCATGTAAAATAATTTTGAGGATATTTTCGTACATTAGTTTTTAGAAATTAATTCAATGACCATTAAAAAAATTTTCATGAAGTTGTAAAGTTATTTATTGCTATAAAAACTGATACAATCAAACAAAGGAAAGTTACTTGCATCATTGCTGAGATAAAACTTAAAAATACTTGGATTGTTATTCATTTGGCAAGTCTCACTATACAAAAGCTATATAAATTGGTGTGTTTGAGAAATCATGTTTATTACTGATATTTTGTACATATCAAGATGTAATCAACATGTAAATTAATGAATCTGAAATCCAAATTTTAATTTATACCACCATGAATTTCTCACTCCTTAAAAATAAATATTTATGATGAAGTACAACTTACTCTGATTATAACTGTTCCATGAAAATAATTCTACTAGAGTAGCTTGTCAATACCTTCTATATAAAATACAATTTTTAGAATGAATATATTATGTATTTATTAGACTCAATGTCAAGTACAATGTATTGCAGGGATGCACAACCTAAGGCCTGCAGGCCAATTTTGGCCCGTGAATGTCATATAAATGAAGAGTAATCTAAAATGGAATTGACCTTTTGTTAATTAAACAGGGAAAAATCGTATATGAAAACAGTACTACAGCAAATATTTGTTTTACAGTGGTTCGTTAAGTTTTTTTCAATTTATTATGCGGCTTATCAATATGTTTCCTTCATGAATATCTGCGAGTACGAGTTTTCGTAAAGGAGATGCTTGCAGACGTGATCACCGTAAGCCAATATTTCTTCCATCACATGGTCTGGATGCAGAGAAGGTCGAAGAACAAATGCTTATTTATGCATGTGTGCCGGAACAGTCTTGATTCGAAATTATGCTGAGCCAATCAAAAGTCCTTATCGAACTAATGTTTTCTTCATGGTGAGTGTTACTAATAATAACTTTAACTTCTACTTAGATGCAATGATCATTCTTTCAAACAACCCCGTGGTTTTGCTAGTAGATTGGGAATGTTGAAATCGCTGTCAGAGAACAAATCCGATATTCTTTTGTGATTTCAAATTTTCAGTCTAGTATCATTTATTTATAAAGCCATATAAAATATTTAGATAATGAGTAAAAAAAGGTGATTTTTTTAAAATCAGAAATTTTAAGATGCATGGACAGATAAATACTGTTTTATCTATTGCTATGATACTGCCACAGGCTTAATATGTAGTTGCAAGAAGGCTGTGGCAAAAGAGTATAACATAAAACGGCATTATGAGACAAAGCATAAACATTTTGCAGCTATGAAAGGGTATGAACAATCGTAAAAAATCAAACAACTCAAAGAAACTTTTAGTAGTCAAGCAAATTTTTTTCAAAAATGTACAGTTAACTTTTGAATTTATATGTGGAAGTGAGCTTAGGTGTCGCTGAAATTATCGCTAAAGAAGGTTGGCTGTTCACAGATGGTGATTTTGTTAAAAAAAAATATTTTTTTGTAAAAAGATTGTAATAAAATATATTGTAAAAAATACCAAGTAATATTTGTTTTTAAAAGATATTTGACATTGTTTTTTTACAAAGCACGTCATTAAAATTTGATTAATATATTGAGCTGATACAATTTTTAAAATTGACGGCAAATATTGATTGGTTATTCTGTTGACCTTTTGGAATGTTTATTTCTTTTCATTAAAGAAAATATTTTCTCTCTTAAATAAGTGCTTCTAGTTGCAGCTATTATGCATGTAACAACTTATAACATTTTAAGAAACCAGTCTAATGATAAATATGTATTAAAATATGTATTTCCAACTTTTATGCATTTTTTATTCAGCAAAGAATCACATTGGATTTCAACTAATGTCATTTGTAAGTTTTCATTAATAATTTCAATATCGATAGATAGAGGTGAAGTAAAAAAGAATTTGTTATTTACAGCTTTTAAAATTAGAAAATCTTTGATCAAATTCCATTTCTAACAATTTAATTTGGTATTCTGTAAATCTTAATTTAGGTGATTTATTCAATAGATATTGACAGGCTTTCAATTTGTGAATTAAGTTTTCTTTTTCTATTTGTTTTTGCCAAAGTAATAATTTTTGTTTGAAATTGTTAATATTATTAAATAGCATTGTAACAACAGAATTTTGCCTTGATACTTAAGATTAATTGATTAAGATGACTTGCAATACCAACTGAAGCCATGAAGTTATCAGCCAGGTCCTTTAACCATTATCCATCTTTTAACTAAGCACATTAATAACTTTTTGTCTCCAAGAAAATGATGATTTCGTTCAATAATTTGAAGAATTATTTTAACATTTTATGACTGGAAAGCTATTGAATTTCTGTATATTGTGACAGATCATTGTCTTCACATTCTATGTCTTCAAGATAAGAAGCAAATTGGCAAAAATTAAGTTTTTATGTGTTCGAATATAATTTACAATTTTGATAGCTATATTTAAAGCATGTCTGATATTTAAAACACAGAGCATCAATACTGAAAATTCCATAAGTGCTTAAAATTTTCCACTTCTTTTTAAAATGACATTGCATCCACCTATTAAAGTGACCAGCTGAGCAGTATTTTCAATATCTGTACTTCATCAATTACAATTGAGGTACTTAAAAAATTGTTACTGTTAAATTATGCTTATTTCTCAAATTTTTGGCTATTTTGTCAACACTGCTAGCTGTAGTATTTTGACTAAAATTTGTACTTTTAATTTTTTAAATTTGTGCTGGATATAGTATTCCCACCACTTTAATTAAGTGCATTCACTAATTCCCCTTCTTTAAATGGTTTTGATCTGTTTGGGATTAAAGGTGATATAACATATAACTAACTTTTACAGCAGCAGAGTGCTGTGTTTAACAGATTTAGTGAATGCACTTTGTTGTCTTTGAAGAATTGATTTTAATTCCGACAAATTGTCTTCATGAAGTTTTGTGACATATAGTTTGTTTTATGATTTGTGTCTTAGTACCTTTTAAGATTATATTCCTTAATTACTAAAATAAAGTTTTTGCTTATCAGGCATAGCATATTATTCTTGTTTTTGAGACAAAAATATTGAGTTTCCATTTTTCTTGAAAATTGTGATTGTTCCTCTTCAATTGGTCTTTTCTTACTCCTTGTTCTTAAAGTTTGATTATATTTTTATTAAATAACTTTTTAGTTTATTATAAATAAAAACCAAAATCCAATTTCATTTGCAAGTGGTTGAGAAAACACTGCACTTTGTCTTGAATTTTTTAATTAAAAAAAAACTTCTGACTGCTACCAAAGTCACATTGTTCTCCTCTCATTGATTAGACACTCCAAAGACTGAAAGAAGAAAAGGAATAGAAGTCACGAGCTCGATGAATTGTGGTGCCAAATATAGAGAATAATGAGCATAAATGTGTCTAATAATTTAATTAAAGTTTTTATTTATAGAAAGTTTTTTATCAAATTTAAAAAAAAAAATTCTCTGAAGGCTATTTCTATTATCAAGTAAGGTTTCCTTTAAAAAATAATAAATAAATAAACCACAGCTAACAGGCAAAGATGTGGCCTACCTAGAGATTTTGCCACATATTTTGTAGTTATTGTATCAAAATTTTATTTTGTAGTTTGAATGCTCAGAAAAACCATTCATTATTCAATGATCCTTTTCTTGCACATGCGAAGATTTCAAAGTAATTTTAATATTTCCTAAATAGAAATATTGAAAAACTTTTAAAAAATTTTGTTTGTTAAATATCAAATTTTCCTTATAAATAGCATGTTTGCTCTTATAAGTTAAAATTTTTAAAAACACAAGAAATTTTGTTTAAATTTATTAATTGGATTTGTATTAAAAAATCGTTAAATATGTTTATTTTTAATCTTTATTGCATTTTATGATAAATGAAACTGGCTATTATATATATATATATTTTTTACGCATCCATTCTTAAAAGCTTTTCCATTGCTGCTTTAACCAGAACAATCATGCCATAAAAACAATCTTCGTTTCTTAAATGTTTGTTTCAGTTATAAAAGTCCATTACAATTTCTTTCATCTTTGAAATTTTCTTTATTATTCTTAAAATTTATATTTCTTTTAATCACATTACATTATTTTAAAGAAGGTCACTCGTCTCCCCCCCCCCCCCCGTTATATTAGTTGAATTCATTTATCTTTAAAGCAATTTTTCAAAATTTTACAAGTGGATAACAATTTCTATTTTCTCTTTAAAATTTTTAACTGTTCCTTATCATTAATTTTCCGAAAAATTTTAATATCAGTTTTCATAAACGTGTCTGCTCTTTTCCCATTTCAGTAGGAGACATATTTCATCTTTTAAAAAAAAATAGTGTTTAAAATATAAACACTATGGCTTGTACTATTTTAAATTACTTCTTAATCATCACATGCATTATTTAGTTAGTTGAAATAATAATTTTCTGATTTTGTAAATAAAAAAAATCCATAGGGAAGCTGAATTAAAAACAACAAATCATAGGTATTTTCAGTTAATATCATCTTACAATTCATTGCAAACTGATACAGCTTTTTTTGTAGATATCTTTGTTGATAAACTTTTGAAAAATTATTAATTTTTGTTTTTTAATTTTCTTTTTATAGATTCAAAAATACTTCGTCATTTTTGTAAGTCACTTATGAAAAATCATAGTGATGAAGTTCCAAGTGTATCAAAAATGCATGCAATACTTCAGTTGTTCCATTCCTGGAAGCTTTGTTCAGATAACAATAAAACTAGATTGCGTATTTTGAAAGTATGCTTTCTTTGGTTATCTACTGGACTTAATACAGATTTCAAAAATTTAGAACTCACCAACTTTATAAAAGAAATGATTGAGGTATATTCACTATATATGTATATAAACATGCTTATGTTTTTTTCAGTTTACTTTCTTATATTTCTAATATTATAATTCCTTTTTTTTATTTATAACACTTGGTTAACCCCTTAACTGCTGATTAAAAGTTACATATAATTCATTCCCCAGTGCCACTGTTTTCACATAGGCACGTGTATGTGGTGTATTGGAGGAAAAAAAACACATAAAAAGGCAAATTTTTCTCTGAAATAAGTAAATCCTTCATAAACACTATCAAGGTAATTTTATGCATTCCAGAGCCTTTGGAATAGTTTTACCAATAGCAGTGCAAAGAAAAGGATCATATTTCAAAAAGACGCATACATCCCGGGCATTTAATGCACCATTTGTATGAGACGAGTATTTCTGTGCCATTGGCAGTTAAGGGGTTAATTATATAAGTAAAAAGGCAAAACAGTTTCGATTGCTAAAATTTTTAAAAATTTTTTTACTGTTATGTATTACTTTTTATGCCAAATATTTCTTGTTTTAGAATATGGACTGTTTGGAAATTGATGAAGTTATTGATGTAACTGATTTCTTCCAAAAATCTCTAAAATTTGCTTTGAAGTAAGTACGATTTTTTTTCTTCAAAAACATGTGTGCTGTGAAAAAAATCAATCATGTTGAATTTTAAAAAATTTAGATCTGATTGTTTTAGTTAGAATTATAGAATTAGAAATGTTTTATGAAATATAAGAAAAATATTATGAATCATCATTTTTAAAACTGCGGAACATGAAAATCAATTTTATGCTTTGGTGTTTATAAATGTAAGGCAGTGTATTATATTGAAAATTATTCATTGATTAATTATTTTTTTCTTGAATTAAATATCTTATTAATTGTATAATTTTTTTAATACTTATGTATAATATAAGGATATTTTATTCTCTGCTGTTTGACTCATAATTTTTTACATAATATTGATTTAATGTTTCCTTTTAACAATTCTGAAAACATTTGTAACTACTGTATCAAAATTATTTTTTTCTATATTATTCATTTAAGATCTGATGATATTGGAAAAGACATTCTTAAGATCTTATGCCTGTTATGTGAAAAATCAAAAGGAAACCATTTGCCAGTACAATGTATACATGGTTTGGTCTGTGGTCATTCTTGCTTTCTTAAAATAATGTTAACAGAAAAAGAGAAAAAAAATATTTTAAAAGGTAAGAAATGCTGGAAGTGTTATTAATAATTATCTATCATGTATCAAATTCTTTGAAAAGAAAAATTTCAAATCTAATTATAAAGTACTATTGTTACAATTAATATTTATAATAATGTTTAAAAATTTTTAATAATTTTCTTGATAAATAGTGCAATTTAATTTTAATCTCATTTTATGTTATTTTGCCTAAAATAAAAGTTTAACTTATGTATAACTTCCAAATTTTTTAATCACATAATTATGAAATTTTATATATAATCATTAATTATTATTATACTGAATTACTACAAAAATAACTTAACTGCAAGATAGTTCAGTTTTATACTTTTAGGCAAGTTAATGTTTGTACTTAGTTATCATATGAATTTCAAGGCTTTAATCAGACTGCACAAATTCATCTTTTATATTTTGGAGATACATACAACTGTTCAGATAAAATTCTGTTTGAGATGTATATATGTATACTCACACTACTCTACCAAAAGTGATGAGATAGCTTTTTCCAAATATCCAGAGGGTAGTAGCATCATATAAGAAATGTAAAAAAGGGCCAATGCATTGTCAGAGCTTTAATAATACTCGAATGATTCATGTTAAAAGCTTTCTGATGTAATATGGACCATGTGAGGGGAAGTAACAAACTTTGAGCACAGGATGTGAAAGGAAGCTGGATGCATGGGGCATTCCATTTTGTAAATTTTTAGGGAATTTAACATTTTTTTAATCTACAGCAGGGGTCGACAACCTTATAACTGTGGTGTGCTAAACCAATCTACCAATATAATTCAGTGTGCATGCAATAGAAAATATTTAAAAAAATTCAATTCAAAAATTGAAAAATCAAATGGGATTATTGATGGGTCTGTTAAATCAGGTTTGATTAGGTAGGAAAATATAGGCATGTAATCTTCAAAGTCTTTGCATCTTTTAGAAAACTCCTTAAGTGCTTCAATGTAGGATTGATGTTCATCTTTGTCTATGGTGTATTTGTAAGTGCTTTAACATTTGGAAAGTATTTGTAGGTACTAGTATTAATATCACAGGAAAATATACTTAATTTTGTAGCCAAGTCTTTCCAATATTCAAAAAAGTTCATGCATATTTTGACCCTTTCTTTGAAAACCTAAGAGAGTTCATTGAGATAATTAGTTATATCTGTCAAAAACATCAATTTTCTTAACCATTCCTTATTGTTCAATTTGTTCTGTGTATTAATGAAGAACGATTTTTTCTTTTATCGTCGGTGCCTAAGTGCTTAATGGAGAAAAGACAGATTATTTCTTTTTTATTCATTATACAGCAATGAATGATGCTTCATTTTAAAAGTATTACATTTAAAAAAAAATTTACATTGAATATTTAACACTAATAATGAGTAACATTTAAACAGGTGTTTTACATAAAGCACTACATGCAAGGTGATTCAGCTGAATTGTTTTATGGCAGAGAATTGAAAGTGAAAAATGGCCTTTAAATTAAAATGCATTAGAGCATAGAAATGAGAGACAGAGATTTAACTTTATGGTATAATTTTGTTGAGTGGTGGAGTGTAACTAAGAATTGCTCTGCTGGTGATAGGTTGCCGACCCCTGATCTACAGTGTTTATAAGTGTCCAAGAATGTATAATTTTAGGTGTTACCTTCCATCAGGGACAAAACAGTGGTCAACCTTATCTACTGAATGATCCAGACCAGTGATGTCAGTGTTACTAAATAAGCAACACTGCATCAAATCGTCAACAATTAATGTGGGATGCGAGACAGATGTGTCCTTGAGGACAGTGTAGTAAAACTTGGTGTTTATTGTAGAAAGCTGACTTGGGTGCCCAGTGGCATAACGGAGAATACTAGGCCCCCCCCCTGCAAACTCAGGTTTGGGGCCCCAAGCCCAAATATCTACTTAGTGTCAGTCAAGCTGTAGGCCCCCTAGAGTCCCCCCCCCCCCTGCAATGCAAGGGTTGCGGTGGTGTACGTTACGCCACTGCGGATGTCTTTACTACCAACATACCAAGACTACATATAGATCCTCTGCTGGCATCTTGTCAGTAGGACCCTAGAGGATTTGAAAAACATTACCTGGTCAAATAATTTGTGAGTTCAGTAGGCAATAGTTCATGGTAGAGCTCAAGTGTGGCTCAGGCCCCATGTAGTTAAGTACCCAAATTGTCAACAAGGCATTCTGTAAGCTGATGGTGGTTCCTTAATGTTGTGGACTATTTTTGATCGTATAGATGGGTCAACTAGTAAGCTAAAGCTGTCATTGACTGGAAATGGTTATGTTTGCTACTTGGAGACCATTTGCAGTCATTCATGAGCACCATGTATCTAAACAATGATAGAATTTACCAAGATGATAGCATTACATGTTCTCAGGCTAAAAGGATTTGCAATTGGTTTAAGAAATATTCTGGACAGTTTCAGAGAATGATTTGGCCACTTAGTTCTCCAGATATGAAAGACAAAATCTTGTACCAGAAACACTTGCAATTATAGACAGTTGTGAAGGCTATGATAGAATATAGAATATTTTTTCAAGGAACTTCAACAACTTGGAGTCAATGCCTCATTGACTTTGTGTCCTTCACTGAGCAAAGGGATATCTCATTACTTTTTTATCTGCATTATGTGTGTAAGCATATTGTAAGAAACCTTTTTAATTTTGGTATTGTTGTTGTCATGTATGACAAAGTGCAAAGGTGTATATAACAAAATAAAGATATAGTGTTACGTTTGTTAAGCGATCAGACAGTTCTTGGTTAAATATTTTATTATGCATGAAGTGACAACGTCATCTCACAACAGCAACAACATAACAATCATATATATACAGTTACAATAGTTCAGTTCCATTACACATTACAGTTATCATGACATCCCCCCTTTAAGTTATTAATCACATAGCATAGTCATTCAAATAAGATGGTGGTTTACTTCTTCTTTAGACATTACAATCTGAGTCATTACAGTTCTGTATATTTTGAGGATTTACAATTACTTCTGAATCAGAATTGAAAGTACTTATGTCATTGGGATCTGTTTCTATATTAAAGGGTGTGTTTGATGTTCTTATATGTTTTCTATTACATCTTAAAATATTTCCAGACTGATTTTTAACAAAATATGACCTAGGATGTAATTTATGCTTTGAAACTATTTTAGCCAGTTTCCAAGTTTTGTTTTTAAAATTTAGTATTCTGACATTATCTTCTGGCTCAAGTTCAGGTAATGGATGAGCAGTTTTATTATAATGTATCTTTTGAACGTTTTGCCTTTTTATTAACTTTTCTCGAATGTTATTAAATAATTCAGCATTTAACAATTTATTCGAGATTGGTAATTTTGTTTTTAATCTATGATTAAACATCATTTGAGCTGGAGATAGGTCAAGACCTGATATTGGGGTGTTTCTATACTCCATTAAACCTACTAAATAATCTCGTCTATCTTCCCTTGCCTTTTTCATAATGCTTTTAGAAATTCCTACTGCTTTTTCAACCATTCCATTACTTGGGGAGTAATGAGGACTAATGAATGCATAATTAAAATCCCAATCATTTGCAAACTTTTTATAAATATAACTATTAAATGGTATATTATCTGATACTACAATATTTGGAGCACCAAATCTAGAGAAAATTGTTTTAAGTTTAATTATTACCTCATCTGCACTCTTATTTACAAGTTCAGCAATTTCAATCCATTTTGAATAATAGTCTATTACAACTAGATAACTTGTATTACCCAAATCCATTATATCTACTCCTATCTTTTCAAAGGGTCTATAGGGAACTGTATGAGGTTTTAATGGCTCTTTACTATTAGCTTTTTAAAATTTTTCACATATTACACATTGTGATACTAATGTTTCTATGTCAGAGTTCATTCCTGGCCAATACATTATTTTTCTAGCTCTTTTCCTACATTTCTCTATCCCAAAGTGAGCCTCATGAATTAGTTGTAGCATATCTTTTCTCAAACTATAAGGTACAATTAGTTTTTCATTGCTAAATAACAACCCTTCTTGAATATAGATGTTATTTTTAATTTTATAATATGTTTTTACACTATTGTCTACATTTTTGTAAGATTTAGGCCAGCCCTCTTTGATATATTTAACAACTATTTGTAATTCTGGATCTAATTCAGTTTTTCTTTTTTAAATTGTACATGTATCTTTTCACTCATGGGTAAATGTTTTGAAATAGTATGCACAATATTTAGCATTTCAGGATCATCCCTTACAGTTTCACTAACAGGAAATGCTCGTGATAAAGTATCAGCGAGAAACATTTGATTACCTGGTACATAATTTATTTCAAAATCATATTTTAATAATTTTAAAATCATTCTTTGCATTTTAGAAGATATTTTATGCATAGGCTTCTTAACAATTGCCATTAAGTCACTAAGCTTATGGTCACTCTGTACAACAACTTTACGTCCATATACAAAATTATGGTATTTCTCAAATGAGAAAACAATTGCCAATAATTCTTTCTCATTCTGTGCATAATTTTTCTCACTGTTTGTTGAACTGTGTGAGACAAATGATACCGTTTGACCTTTTTGGATTAAACAGGATCCTAGCCCATCTTTTGAACTATCACATTGTATTACTATTTCATCATTAACACTAAAAACTTTAAAATTAGAGCTTTAGCTAACAATTCTTTAATGTTTACAAAGAACAAGTCTTGTTCTTTTCCCCAATTAAATTCTACATTTTCATAAATGATTTCTCTTAATAGAGCAGTAACTTTAGATACATTGGGTATAAATTTTGAAAGAATATTCATCATGCCCAACAATCTCCTAACTTCAGTTTTTGATTTTGGTGTTGGCATCTCAACAATTGCTTTTATGTGATCTGGATCAGGTTTTATACCCGATTTAGATATAATTTGACCTACATATTTTACCTCAGACACCCTATATTGTAGTTTATCTGGATTAAACTTTTCATTTAACAATTTGGCTCTTTCAAGAACTCTAGACATAATTGCATCATGTGAATCCTCATCATATCCTGCAATAATGATGTCATCAAAATAAATCTCTACTCCCTCAATATCTCCAAAAAGCTTTTGATTTCTTTTCTGAAATACCTCAGGGTGCAGAAACTATACCAAATGGCATTTGTTGAATTTGTACCTTCCAAAAGGTGTATTAAATGTACAAATTTCAGAGCTAACTTCATCTAAAGGTACATGCCAAAAACCATCTTTCAAATCTACAACTGAAAATATTTTCTTGCCCTCTAATATACTAATGATATCATCTGTACAAGGAATTTGATAATGTTCTCTTTTAATAACTTTGTTAAGATCTCTAGGGTCTAAACATAATCTTAAATTTCCATTGGGTTTTTCTACAATGACTAAACTTTGCACCCAATCAGTTGGCTTATTAACTTTTGACAGTATTCCTTCTTTTTCTAATCTATCTAAAGTACTTTTTAATTTTGGCTGCAAAGCCAGAGGAATACGTCTTTGTGGGTGAATTACTGGTACAGCATTATCTTTTAAAGTAATGTGATATGGTTCATTTGGAAATTCCCCAACCCCAGAAAATACATCTTTATATTGCTTAATTAACTCATTTTTACTTATACTACATTCAATAGCATCAATTCTTTCAATAAGTTTTAATTCCTTACAACCTCTTAACCCTAATATTGGTTTGGATTTTACATTTACTACATAGAAAGGCAAAGGAACATTTTTGAGTTTATCAGTAGAGCAATTAATTATAAGGGAACCATTTGGCTTTAAATTAAAATTACCATATGTAGTTAGAGATATATTAGTTTTACTAAGTTTTGGATTAATTTTTAACATACTCAAAATATACAGTGGCAAAATATTTACTTCAGCTCCAGTATCCAGTTTAAAATTGACATCAAAACACTTATTATTTACATCTAATGAAACTTTTTTATACCAAGTTTCACTTACCATTTCTACATTTTTAACATTAGAGTCTGTACTATTTTTCATTGCACATTTATTTTCATTTTCATTCACAGAATCAATATAAACCAGTTCATTTTCAGGAACGTTCATTTCATGAATGTTCTTTGTATTCTGTAAACATTTAGCAGCAAAATGGTTTTCCTTCTTGCACTTGGCACAAATTTTTCTGAATGTTGGACACTTTCGAGGCTTGTGTTTTTGTCCACACTTTTTGCAGTTGTACTGGGTTTTAGGCTTGTTTTGATTCTCCTTCACGAAGTTTATTGTGGCTGTATCGTTCTTCATATTTCTGATTTGCTCCCGGCTTGCTTCAGCTGCCCGGACGATTTCAATAGCTTTTTCAACACTGAGGTTATTTTCTCTCAGGAGTCGTTCTTGTAACCCACTGTCTTTGATTCCCAGGACGATGCAGTCACGAATCAATCCATTTTCTTTGTCTGCTAACTCGCACATGGATGCTAGAGTCTTTAGCTGAGTGACATATGTCTCAATGGTTTGGCCCTCCAGTTGAACACATGAAAAAAATTTATAATGCTCATACACAACATTCTGTCATGGTGAGCAGTATTCTTCAAATTTTTGAAGAACCTCTGAAAAATTCGTTTTCGATTCTAACTTGAAGATGTTGCATATTTCAAGTCCTTTACTGCCCAATAAGTTCAACAGGATTGCAATTTTAACTTTTATCTGTTGCAAGCAGATAATTCTCCAGTTCTTGCCTCCATTTTCGCCATTTTTCTTTCACATTTCTTAGCGAAAATTGCAACGGAGCAGGGGGTCAGAAGGCTTCCATTACGCACGTGGATATCGTATCAATACGATCTACGCTACCCCACTCCTGACACCATGTTACGTTTGTTAAGCGATCAGACAGTTCTTGGTTAAATATTTTATTATGCATGAAGTGACAATGTCATCTCACAACAGCAACAACATAACAATCATATATATACAGTTACAATAGTTCAGCTCCATTACACAATTACACTTATCATGACATATAGAAATGAGTCAGATATTGCCAAAGGCGTGAATCACTGCCGTGGCAACATCCATGGTATGATCCGAGTATAGGATGTCCATGCTGTAGTCATTGTCTATTTTAAAAAGGGCACCAACAATGGAATGACAGTTAAAAAGATGTTTGGGATCCAGTTGCTTCCCTGGGAAGTGCCTGCATTCCACATATGAACTGGATCCATCAGGCAGAATCTTCATGCCCTTAAAATGTTTTGTCCTTAGTCTGGTTATTGTTGTTGTAATTTCTCAGCTATAATTTAATTCTGGCAGCGAGAATTTTTTTCGTAGGTTTGAGTAGAGCTTTTGTTTTGCGACTGTGTTGGCATCAAAGACCGTAGTCGAAGAAGTTACAGGTTCAAGGGTTCTGGCTTCATTGGCAAGGAAATCGGCCATCTCGTTCCCTTCGATGTCAACATGGGCCGGAATCCACTGGAGGGTGCATGATTTGCCCAATGCACCAATGGAAAGTAAAAGAGAATTGATTTCTTGGGTGAGTCCCATTTTTCCTTTCATGATGGCCTCAAGAGCAGATCTACAATCGGAGAGAACAATGATGCTGTCGGAATTAGCGATATCCGTCCATGTAAGGTAAATATCTAGGGCTGTCCTAATTGCTCTGAGCTCACACGTGAAGTTGGAAGCAATTTGCCCTGCGGAGACCTTGTGCTTTGAAGTTGTATTATCTGGGTATTTAAGAAAGACACCAGATCCACCCCTATTGCACTCTGAGTCTGAAGGACCAGCAGTGTAGGCTCCTCGAGTGGTGACCGTTTTAGAATAGTCCCAACGTAAGTTCATGTGTGTCGTAAAAGGCGACTAAAATGATCAGAAGTCCAACCTTTTGGGGCTCTGGCAACCCTCAATTATGACAAGTGCAATATATTGTGATATTTTGGTATTAAATATTATGTGTAATTGCTTTCAGTTTTTAAAAAACTACTCAGAATGAAAACTTGTGATTGCTTGCAAATAGTTTTGTAAATAAAATTAGATTCTGTTCATGTTTTCTTCCTTTAAAAAGGATTTTAAACTTGTAATTTAAGTAAAATATACTTATTAATTCAAAGTGAATTATGATATAATTTCACTAATTAAGCTTTTAAAATTAAAATTTTACAAAAATGTATCTGGCTCTTTATTTTCATTATTTTTATAAATAGCATAACCACTGTAATTATTTTTTTTAAATAATTATGTATTACTAACAGGTTTAAGTCAGAATTTTATTTATTTCTTGATGATTTTAGAACATTTGATTGATCTGCTTACTGTTCTCACAAAACTGGATGGCTCAGTCTGTAAAGAAAATCATATAGGTTTCTTATTATCAGCTTACAGTGCTTCTATGAGTAATATCGGTAAGTATTGTTGAATTGGTGGTGTTTAAATCTGCTTTTAATTTAAGCTCATCATCTTATTAATTATGATTTTAAGAAGAAATTCTTATGCAATGTCTTATTTTTAGATCAGAAGCTGTTGTATCTGTTAAAATTATATGCAGATAATAATATAGATATGAATGACTACAGGTAATACTTCACTCTTTGCTTTGAAAACAAATTAATGTCATTTTTTTATATCATTTTTATACTGAAGATTTTATATCATTTTAACTGATTGATTTTAATACTTCACTCTTTGTTTTGAAAATGAATTAATGTCATTTTTTATATCATTTTTATACTGAAGATTTTATATCATTTTAACTGATTGATTTTATATTGAAGAAAGGATAATTTTTTAATGTCTGTATTTAGTCTCGTCTAAAATATGTTTGCTGAGTTAAAAAGGCACACAATTAAGCCTGTTTTTGCTCTAATATTTTGTTTATGTCAATACAGCAGGGTGTCCACATACACATTAAACTTCTTTTTATCAGGAATTTTTCTATTTATGTTTTTGAACTTCTGTAATTAATGTATTTGAATAGTGATATTCTTAAAACAAAAATATTAAAAAATTCCTTTTTTTTTTATTTATAAATTATTAGTTTTAGTACTGATTTAACAATATTATCAAATATAAATTTCACATTTATCTAAGATTTATAGTGAGCAGAATGTATTTATTTTAATTTGATACTAGCTAAAATCCTGTTTTTTCTGTTAAATTTTAAAAAATAAAAGTCAACATTCATAACATTTTGTAATGAGTGTTAAATGTGCAAGACTATATAGATAAAAACTTAAAACAAAATTTTTTAATGAATACACTTTTCTTTTAATTTTAAATGGTTTTCAGTAAATTGTAATTCTGCCTCCAACAAAAGAATGATTTACAGAAATATGTATTTATTAATCTAAAACGTAAAATGAACATGCAAAAAAGATAAATAGAGATGAATTAATGATTATAAGAATACAAACTTACAGAAAAGTGATAACAGCAGCAGTAAATTTCAGAACTGCTACTCAGCAGTTCTGAAATTACAGTAGGACAAATAACCTAAAAATAATTTAATTTAAGAATAATAAAACAACCACTAAGTTTTTCATGAAGCACTGTCATAAACAATATACCTCAGACAGTTTTCAACTGGGAAAAAAATTCAGTATTAATTGAAGTTTTTTTTTAAATTATCTTAAACAGGTATAGAATGCATTTTGGTTTGATCAATTACTATCAAAAACAGTACCAATGTAGGACAAAACAGAAACCTTGTGGCCCAAACTAAAATTAATTTTTTAAAAAACTTATTTTTAGAATCATTTGAATTAACATGTAAGAATCTCTAAAAAAATGAAGAATAATTTTTCAGAAGCAAAGTTAAAACCATGATTTTAATGTGCTGAAAAATTACTTCAACATTAAATTTTAATGAAATCCAAAAAGGATTCAAGAAAGCAATTGTTTTCAGGTATCATGGTCCACATTTTTCGCCGTGAGCTACTTGATGTTAACTGTCTTTACATTTGAAGCAAAGATGTACAGATATGTTGTACTGCTGGCCCAGATGCAATTAAATTTTAGCATAAACAGTTCAGAGCATGCAGTACATTTTTGCTTATGGGAAAAAAGTCCTAAATTAGAAGGAAAAAAAATTACGAAAACTTTAAAATATCCAAGTAATTAATATGCATTACTGCAAACCTCAATAATGTGTAGATAAAATGAAAGTTCTACAAAATATTCATAAACATGAATATGCAGCAACCTAACACTGAAATAAAAATGACACTAATTTAGTCAAAAATCTATATACTGCATAAGGGATAAATTTGATGAAACAGTTCTAAATAATATATATCAAAGAAATCTTAAGCTGAAAATAAAATAAAATTTAATATTGTGATTGTAATATATATATATATATATATAACACAGACAAAATATGTGTAGCTTTGATAAAAAAAAAATAACCAAAAATATATTGAATTAATTAGATTAAGGATTATTGAAGGGAGATTAAATAAACTTCAAAATGATAATATATCAGAAGTCTTAAAACTGGGGGGGGGGGGGGGGTAATTCATTTTAAATAAAATTAAAATCCGTTTAACATGGGATTACTGAAAAAGATAAAATAGAATCGGTTTTGATCAAAATACATCAAATTGCTAAAACAAAACTATAAATACAAACCATTGTACCAAAAGAAAAAAAGAATTGTAATTCTGTTGCAAAAGACTAACACATGGACAATTTTAATATTCAAACAAAAATTACATGAAGAATAATTTGTGACAATTAAAGATAGATGCGTCTTATCACCAAAGTTATGAAAGATCTCTCTTCAAGAGGAACACCATCACCTGTAGTTACAGTGTATTGAATTTCACATAACTGAGTCTTTTTTTGTGTGTGCTGTATCAAGCACATACAGTACCGGTTTATCCTTTGGGCACTTGGGGCACCCACCCAGGGGCCTGGTTAAGCTGGACTTAACCAGATTTTCCTGTTATAAATTTTGATTCCCCTGTGTCAATAGGGCTTATAGATCTTTTGCACCCAGGGCACGAAATGAGCTTAAATCGTCACTGTACACACACACAAACTTATCTTTTATTCAATGTATCCTTAGAATTCTTAAATCTTATCCTTAGAATTCAATGCATTTTTATCATTTTTTAGTCCATTTGTCTGGGGAAAGTCAGCCATTTCTCATTACTCAGTAATGAAGGCATCTGAAAGATTTCTATGGAAAAAGCCTAGTCTTCAAGATGTTTTAAGTCTTTTTGTGCCAGAAAAGATTGAGACTACAATATTGTATTTTCCTTTAACCATGAAATTGCAGGTAACTTTGTTTATTTATGTTTTTGTTTTTAACCATCTTTCACTATCTGATTTTATATATTTAATTTTATGTTCAAAAAATCCTTTTCAAATGTAAGAAAAACAGAAGCAGAGTCGTTTAAACAAATGTTTATGTTTTAGTGAAAGGCATTTGTTGAGATATATATTTGAGATTTATGAACATGTGTGAAGTATTGGAGAGTATAAAGTCTTTAATAGTTCCATGTGTATATCTTAATTGGTAAAATTATTGTAGACTGAATTCAAAAAATTGAACTTTGCAAATTTCTTACTCCTTTTTGTTTAAAAGTTTAATCTTAGATTTCAATTGATTTGTTGGCATTTAGCAATATAAATATGAATCAATATGGGTTACATAATTCATTTCATTTTAATACATTGTGTGTTTTTCTACTGCAACACATTTTAATTTTTAAATATCAATTAAAAATCAGAGAAAACATTTTATAAGCAATTTTAAAAGATAAAGAGGTGGATGTGAATTTTATATTCATCTTTTTATAAAGGTACTTGAGTTTGCATTAACCTGTATAGGGCAAGGGGCTGATTTCTGTATTTAAAGAAATAGTCTAAATGATGAGCTGGATTGACAAATCTGTCAAGTATTTCTTCCTTTTCATTATAACTTAAAGATACCAATGCAGTCTTTTAAGCCACATAAACATCCATTTCTTCAGCAAACTCTCTTGTCTTAATCCACATTTATGAATCATTCTTGTTCATAACATATTCTTTGTAAACATGATGTTTTCCCCCTTTAAATTAGTCATCTAAATTCATTTCATATTTAGTTAATTTTTGTAACATTGTTCCAACAATCTGAGACTCAAGATATAATTACATTTGATCTTACTACATATTTCACATTTTGTTTTTGAACATTAATTCAAATGTAATAAATATAATTCTCTTCTGAACATAGTGTTTTGTACTATTATCAGGTATAAATGTTTCGTTCAGTGATAAAGAATATTACTGGAATCATTCAGACTTTTCCCTAATAGCTTCGTCTATAAAATGTTTTACATTAGCTTCATTTTAAAACTTTTGTATCACTTTGTGTGTAGAATTTATGAATTCAATTGAAAGATATAATACATGCACTAATTTTCTTTAGGTTGATTTTTTTCTGTTAATCCATTGTTATATTAGTTATTTATACATTATAAAGATATATGTATTTAACACACATGCAAAAACACTATATTATTTGTGAACAAAATGTAAAAGAGTGTTAATAATGTAGCTTATATTTTATATAAAAAAAACAAGTTTAGGGCCCACCTGCAAAGTCATGCTTGGGGCCCCAAGCCGGATCTTATAAAGGGAATATACTTGGTGTCAACTAGGATTTAAGGGCCCTAGAACTCCCACCCTGCATTGCAGGGGTGTATGTTATGCCACTGCTAGCTTAGGATTAATTAGCTTATTAATTTGATTGATAGTTGAAATTATTTTAGTACTCATTGAATATCTACAATTTTCTAAGCTTTAATGCCAAATTTTATCAGATAGGCTTGTATGTAACGGAAATTGCTTTAAAATTGCTTTTTAGTAATATTGCGAAGATAGAAACTTACAAATGATCAAAAAATTATGTATAATTAAGTTAGATCCTACTTAACAATTTTGCTGTATGGTAGGCTTCTGCGTCTGTTAAAAAATGAATTTTGAACAATTTTAAAATTATCCAGAATGAAGGTAAAATATATGAAAAATACATATCTATGATCCCCATCTCCTTTCATCATTTCATTCATTTAAAATTTTTAAAAAAATATTGCAGTATGTTAATATATTTTAATCTCTATTTTGAAATTATTTATTCTTTAAAAGTTTCGTTAAAAAATATCAGTAATGTATATATTTTCCTTTCTTTTTTTAGCCTTGTTCAAAATTGTTTGAAATGGACAGTCATTTAGCAAACAAAATTTATGATATGCGATTTATTCTTCCTTTGTTTGCCCATTTACTTTCACCAGGTATAAAATTGTTCTGTTTTCATAAGTAAAATTTAAATGAGGTATACTAGTGAATATACCAGTAATTTAATTTGTTAGGTAACTCAACACATTAAATATGAATTCAAATATATTTGCATTTATTTATTTTATTTTGCATATATCTTTAACTAAAAATATTTTTAAGTAAATAATACTCATTGAATAGCAATTAAAATACTTTTAGATTTAAAAGGGTATTATTTATTAAATCTGAGAGTGGGCATAGTCCCCCCCCCCCAATGTACAAACCTGTGTATGCAATATTGCATTCCAACAGTTATGTTAATTTATTAATTTATGTATGAAATTTTTTTTT